>AWOL01S0073526.1:0-48290 GCA_000715115.1 Nicotiana otophora | reverse complement strand
ATGTTATAACATTCCCAACTTGTCGACTTTCGACGAAACATTGTTTTCTTCAATTGCTTTAGCTTCTGAACTGTCCAACCCTCTTTGTACTTGTTGTTCATGATCTTCAATATTTGTAACCTCAGAGGTAACATGATTAACTTACTTTATATACTTTTAAATATTATCTCATTTTTGGTCCTACATTAGTTTGCTTACGATGCATTTTTACGTACGAAAATATAGGGTGTAACATCTATATTGACTTGAGAGGCCTCCGGTTAAAACAATTGAAATAAGGGAAGCATTCCCCGATGAGCAGAGTTTCTCTATTGCTATGGTCTCTGAAAGGCCGCCTTGGTATGCTGATGTAGCCAACTGTTTTGGCTAGTGGTTGGTTGCCTCGAGACCTCTCTCGTGATCAAATAAGGAAGCTTCAAGGTGAGGTAAAAAGTTATTTTTATAATGACCATTTCTTGTTTAAACTATAAGCAGATGGTGTGATTCGAAGGTGTGTGCCTGAATGAGAGATGGAAAGCATTCTTTCTCATTGCCATGATGGAGGAGTTGGAGGACACTATGGTGGAAATTGCACTATAGCAAAGTTCATGGAAGCCGTTATTTATTGGCCTACTTTGTATAAAGACGCACAGATGCATATAGTTGCATGTGACAAGTATCAAAGCGCAGGTAATATTAGCAAGAGGGACGAGATGCCACTAAACTCCATTCTGGTATGTTCGATTTTTGACGTTTGGGCATTGACTTCATGGGCTCATTCCCATCATCTCATTCTTATGAGTATATCCTAGTAGACATTGACTACGTCTCTAAATGGGTCGAAGCAATCCCTACTAGGACCATGATACTCGGGTGGTATGTGAGTTCTTACGGAAGAACATATTTACCCTCTTTGAGACACCTCGAGTAATTATCAGTGACAATGGGTCGCACTTTGTGAACAAGCAGTTCACTGCATTACTGTCTAAGTATGGGGTCACACACAAATAGGAACCCCATATGATGCCCAAACTAGTGGGCAAGGTGAAGTGTCTAACCGTGAACTTAAACAAATTCTTGAAAAGACGATTAGTGTTTCTCGTAAGGATTAGTATGTAAAGTTGGATGAAGCTCTATGGGCATACAGAATTGTGTTTAAAACAACCATAGGGACTTCACCATTCAAACTAGTGTATGAAAAATCATGTCACCTATCTGTTGAGATATAACATAAAGCTTACTGGGCAATTAAGATGCTTAATCTTGATCTTAGTCTTGCAGGTGAACACAAGTTGGCGCAGATGAACGAATTGGAGGAGTTTAGACTGGACGCAAATGAAAATGCGCAATTGTTCAAGAAAAAAGATAAAAAGATGGCATAATCGCCTGATTAAGCCAAAGGACTATCATGAAGGGACAGAGTCTTACTATACAATAGTAGACTTAGGTTGTTCCCTGGAAAATTCAAATCAAGATGGACAAGTCCGTATGTGGTGAAACACGTCTCACCGCATGGCGCCATTGAAATACAGGATAAAGAAGGGAATGAAAGCTTTAAGGTAAATAGGAACAGGTTGAAACAGTACCTTGTTGGAGGATTTGATAAGAAATCCTCTAGCATAGTGATCAAATGAGCCTAAGTGACAGAGTCAACTCAGAACTACTTCTAACCATTTTTCCTTGCTTTTGTAGAATAGTTTAGATAATTTTAGATTAAAATTATTATAGGAGTTTTGGTACTTGTTTGGACAGGTATAAGCATGAATTGAACACAAAATAAGTACATAATAGAGATAGGGTGCGACCCGTAGGCTAAATCGTGAAAAAATGGAAACTCTAATAAAAATGGCCTAGCATGCCGCATGAGGCAACGCATGGGGAACCGCGCTAGGCCAAAGGGTCGAGTCTGACAAAAAAAACACCTCTCTGAACTTCTCCACTGTTACGCCGCAAGGGGCACCGCGCTCAGCGATGCGACTGCGTAAACATTTCGGCCATTAATTAANACTTATAATTTTACAATTTCAACCCCACACTTGTGTTGAACCAAACCCCAACCTTCACATCATATTAACATAAAACTCCCAGTTTCTTTAAGCACAGACAAAGCAAAATTTACCACTAGTAAGGAATAATTTTCTTTATAATAAATACAAACACTAATAATTAGGCGGGTCACAGACATATAATTGGCTCGACAAAGAAATTCCTATATCACTTTCTAGACTGAACAAGACTTTTATTTCACATTGCAAATACACGGGGCAAGATCTAGACATCACTGACATACACAGAATATCACAACATCCTCACACACATATTGGCACATAACTCATTCAGGATCAGATCGATTCTGACTCTCTAGTCAAAGCAGTTAAGCAAAGTCATAATTACACAATTTAAGGTACTTATTTAAGAGTCAAGAACTGAGCCTAGGTATCACAACTAAGGCACTTGCCACTTTCAAGGCATATGCAGTCAAGGAAAATTGCTTCAAATTAGCATTGTGACTCAAGATTCTTTATTCCTATAAAACTAAAAAAAACTAACTACACCTGGTTCAAGTAAAACCCTTGGAAAAGAACTACGGCAAGAAACACCAAGGGGGTATTGTTACACTACATAAGACAGTAAAATACAATAAAATAAAATAAAAGACATATTTTTGGATTTGTTTTAACTTTTTTTTATTTTTTGGTATTTTTCTCGTTCGACTTCAAATCCCTCAAGAAGCCAGTCGACGAAATCCATCGTCGGGAAGAGTCAAAACTAAACAATTAATTACTAACTATTACAGGCCGATAGAATTCAGAGTTATAATTACCAGACCATATTGTCTAAGAAAACAAGAAACAAATCAAACAAAATCAACTGGCAAATAGAAAACAAATACAAATACAACAACATAGGAGCACCCAAACCCACACTTCAGAAATTTCATTGTCCCCAATGCAAAACAGTAAAACAAGAGTGAAAAGGTAACTCCCTGAGACCTATGGCCTACTCCTCATCAACACCCTCAAAGATGCGCAGGTACTCCTCATCATTGGAGGGAACAAAGTTAACATCCTCATCTGGTGGCAGTAGTTCTTCTTCAGCCAAGCCCAACCACTGCTGAGTGACAGCAGAAAGGGGGTGGTCCTGCTGCATCTCCGCCAAGTTAGTCTTCCCCCGAGCAGAGCAAAGGCGCAAATTAGCAAATCGTAATTGCAGTGTCTTCTCAACACGGACCAACCTCTGGTCCAAAGTAACAGCAGCAACAGGAGGATCTATCACTGTCGTGATATCAAAGGCTTTGATAGGATATGACAGTGGGATGGTCCGGTCATAATGAAACTCCTCATCTACATGGTGCGTCCGCAACAGCCGAGTGATCATACTCGGGTAGTATAGGCACCGGGCCCCAAATGGTCGCACTTTCGCCATGTGCTCCAGAATGATATTTCCATGATCAAACCATATCCTTGTCAAAAAGGCATAGATCAAACACACTTTCAGCCGTGAGACATCAGTGTCACTTTGGGTAGGCATGATTTTGGAATTGATTAGCTGTAAAATAACACTGGCCGAATGTTGGAATGTTCCCTTCTTCATGTCCTTGTGGAAATCATTAACATCTCGTGTTCATGCGGTAGAAGACTCAACGCCACATCATTGTCGACTGATATCCGGATAGTCTGGCCGATGGAGAAACCTATGAAAGAGCTTGTGGGAATGCCATGTGAAACCCAAAATTCAATTGATCACTTGGAAGGAGAAAGGAATCACTTTGCCTCGTGCCCATACTTCGTACACAGCATCCAGGCTAGCCTCAGGTTACTAGTTGGCATAAAACTCCTTTATCAGGTTCACGTTCACTGCATCACCTAGACAGAACAGACTGTCAAAACCCAAAGCCCGAATGTTGTTCTGTATCTCATTATATTTTCGGTCTAAATTTCCATCGTCGATAGCAACCTCAGGCTCCGGGTTCACCGCAGGGATGAACGTATGGAACCAATGTCTAGCATGGGCTGGAACAACCCGAATACCAAATTTGCACTCTAATACTATATCCGCATCTGGATCAATGCACTCCGCATCTGTAAGAAGTTCCAATACAATAGTAAAAAGTACTTAGCATGAATCAGACACCTCAATTAGCACCGAGCAATACATTAGCATGGGGTGGTCAATCAAGTAGCACTCGGGGCTAATACGTTAAAGTTTCTCAACATACGAACATGACCTTCCACCCTACATTTATCATCAAGCTTCATATTATCTCATAACCATTATCCTCCAATTAAGTAACAACTTCACCTCTTATGTCATTGAGGCATTTCACCAAAAACATGGTAGGCACCAAATATAACTCATAATTTCAACTTCAGTTGGTCTGGGACCACTTACACAACAACATAAATCAAACACCTAACTACAACCAAAACACCACCATATAGTAGCAATAGCACAAAGTGCTCCAATTTCAAAATAAAACCCATGAAGTTTCGGCACTAGAACACACCCACCATAGTTCACCACACAATTCTTCCAACACCATCAAAACACACCCACCCATTTTTCTCATTCTCCCATAACTCTCATTCTCTATCTCAAACCTCTCCCCTCTAGCTCACCCCCAAATCCCCTATTTTTCTTCTTCTTCAAATTTCTTCCACTCTAACTCTCCACCTTTACCACTCATCAAAGTAAGTTCTTATTCTCTTTCTTTTATTATTTAATTGTAGATTTTAGTTAACTTTAGTTTAATTCTTCTAACCCTAGGTAGTTTATATTTTCTAAGCTTTTAGCTATTTGTTTTTCTATTTTGACTGAAAATTGTGCATAGACTTGTGGGATTTTCATTGTTCTTATGATTGTGGGTGATTTTTGGTATGTTTTGATGGTGTTGGAAGAATTGTGTGGTGAACTATGGTGGGTGTGTTCTAGTGCCGAAACTTCATGGGTTTTATTTTGAAATTGGAGCACTTTGTGCTATTGCTACTATATGGTGGTGTTTTGGTTGTAGTTAGGTGTTTGATTTATGTTGTTGTGTAAGTGGTCCCAGACCAACTGAAGTTGAAATTATGAGTTATATTTGGTGCCTACCATGTTTTTGGTGAAATGCCTCAATGACATAAGAGGTGAAGTTGTTACTTAATTGGAGGATAATGGTTATGAGATAATATGAAGCTTGATGATAAATGTAGGGTGGAAGGTCATGTTCGTATGTTGAGAAACTTTAACGTATTAGCCCCGAGTGCTACTTGATTGACCACCCCATGCTAATGTATTGCTCGGTGCTAATTGAGGTGTCTGATTCATGCTAAGTACTTTTTACTATTGTATTGGAACTTCTTACAGATGCGGAGTGCATTGATCCAGATGCGGATATAGTATTAGAGTGCAAATTTGGTATTCGGGTTGTTCCAGCCCATGCTAGACATTGGTTCCATACGTTCATCCCTGCGGTGAACCCGGAGCCTGAGGTTGCTATCGACGATGGAAATTTAGACCGAAAATATAATGAGATACAGAACAACATTCGGGCTTTGGGTTTTGACAGTCTGTTCTGTCTAGGTGATGCAGTGAACGTGAACCTGATAAAGGAGTTTTATGCCAACTAGTAACCTGAGGCTAGCCTGGATGCTGTGTACGAAGTATGGGCACGAGGCAAAGTGATTCCTTTCTCCTTCCAAGTGATCAATTGAATTTTGGGTTTCACATGGCATTCCCACAAGCTCTTTCATAGGTTTCTCCATCGGCCAGACTATCCGGATATCAGTCGACAATGATGTGGCGTTGAGTCTTCTACCGCATGAACACGAGATGTTAATGATTTCCACAAGGACATGAAGAAGGGAACATTCCAACATTCGGCCAGTGTTATTTTACAGCTAATCAATTCCAAAATCATGCCTACCCAAAGTGACACTGATGTCTCACGGCTGAAAGTGTGTTTGATCTATGCCTTTTTGACAAGGATATGGTTTGATCATGGAAATATCATTCTGGAGCACATGGCGAAAGTGCGACCATTTGGGGCCCGGTGCCTATACTACCCGAGTATGATCACTCGGCTGTTGCGGACGCACCATGTAGATGAGGAGTTTCATTATGACCGGACCATCCCACTGTCATATCCTATCAAAGCCTTTGATATCACGACAGTGATAGATCCTCCTGTTGCTGCTGTTACTTTGGACCAGAGGTTGGTCCGTGTTGAGAAGACACTGCAATTACGATTTGCTAATTTGCGCCTTTGCTCTGCTCGGGGGAAGACTAACTTGGCGGAGATGCAGCAGGACCACCCCCTTTCTGCTGTCACTCAGCAGTGGTTGGGCTTGGCTGAAGAAGAACTACTGCCACCAGATGAGGATGTTAACTTTGTTCCCTCCAATGATGAGGAGTACCTGCGCATCTTTGAGGGTGTTGATGAGGAGTAGGCCATAGGTCTCAGGGAGTTACCTTTTCACTCTTGTTTTACTGTTTTGCATTGGGGACAATGAAATTTCTGAAGTGTGGGTTTGGGTGCTCCTATGTTGTTGTATTTGTATTTGTTTTCTATTTGCCAGTTGATTTTGTTTGATTTGTTTCTTGTTTTCTTAGACAATATGGTCTGGTAATTATAACTCTGAATTCTATCGGCCTGTAATAGTTAGTAATTAATTGTTTAGTTTTGACTCTTCCCGACGATGGATTTCGTCGACTGGCTTCTTGAGGGATTTGAAGTCGAACGAGAAAAATACCAAAAAATAAAAAAAAGTTAAAACAAATCCAAAAATATGTCTTTTATTTTATTTTATTGTATTTTACTGTCTTATGTAGTGTAACAATACCCCCTTGGTGTTTCTTGCCGTAGTTCTTTTCCAAGGGTTTTACTTGAACCAGGTGTAGTTAGTTTTTTTTAGTTTTATAGGAATAAAGAATCTTGAGTCACAATGCTAATTTGAAGCAATTTTCCTTGACTGCATATGCCTTGAAAGTGGCAAGTGCCTTAGTTGTGATACCTAGGCTCAGTTCTTGACTCTTAAATAAGTACCTTAAATTGTGTAATTATGACTTTGCTTAACTGCTTTGACTAGAGAGTCAGAATCGATCTGATCCTGAATGAGTTATGTGCCAATATGTGTGTGAGGATGTTGTGATATTCTGTGTATGTCAGTGATGTCTAGATCTTGCCCCGTGTATTTGCAATGTGAAATAAAAGTCTTGTTCAGTCTAGAAAGTGATATAGGAATTTCTTTGTCGAGCCAATTATATGTCTGTGACCCGCCTAATTATTAGTGTTTGTATTTATTATAAAGAAAATTATTCCTTACTAGTGGTAAATTTTGCTTTGTCTGTGCTTAAAGAAACTGGGAGTTTTATGTTAATATGATGTGAAGGTTGGGGTTTGGTTCAACACAAGTGTGGGGTTGAAATTGTAAAATTATAAGTATTAAAGTACTCAGGGAGGTATAGCCACTATATCCATATGTATCCTACCCTTCCTGCAGCCTACATACAATCAAAATAAAGCCCTACTTGATCCTTGACTGAATGAGCTCAATTAGTAGAGTGTTACACTACAGGCAAGCCTATGGTACATTCTCTGTGGCACATGAATTTTATTTCTGAGAGTGAGTGAATTCTTTCTATCTTGAGTTCCTATTTGTTCTTAAATTTTATTGTATAGGGAACTACTCTCTATTGTTTGTGTGAGGGCACATGACTTGTGAAGGTAAGGTAAAGTCTTTGACCTTTGTTTAGAGTAAGTGAGCAAGTTGCGAAAAATACGTGGTGCTTTTAAGTCGAGTCTTGAGGTTAAGATGTTATGATATGGTGCTTAGTCTATTTTAAATATGCTTGGCATGATGTGTTAGAGAAGTTGTTTAATGGGGAGGTCGTCCCTTTGTGAAGTGTAGTTTGATTGCTCGAGGACGAGCAATGGTCTAAGTATGGGGTGTTGATGGTAGGCTAGAAACCCATGTTTTAACTATAGTATTGCACTCTAATTACTACATTTTATGTATGTTTGAGCTTAAATGATAGTGAATTACGCTTATTACGTGTTTTATGCCTTGCAGGAGATGATTCCGAGCTATTAAGATAATTTGGAGCTAAATCGTACAAGTTGGAGCTTTAAAGTCTGAGTAGAAGCCCAAGAGATTAAGTCGGGATCGTATTCGGGGGTCGAGTACCAAGTCTAAATGTCACAAAGTGGATGAAACAATTTACCATGAGAACATCACATGGGGCGCGGCGCGACAGTGAAAATATGGCTTGAAAGACAAAATTCAAGGCCCCTGATAAACTCCACAGGCGCGCCGCATGGGACGCCACGCCCTGCACCGCGTCTGTGCATTTTTGGGTTAGAGTTATTCCTGTTTCGGCTTGGAAATGGTAGTTTCATCCGGGCCCACTTCTACATGGTATAAATACACCAAAAATACATTTTTGAAAGGACTTTTGACCTACGAATGACTGGAGAACCTACAAATGCAAGGTGACTCAAGAACTCATCAAGATTTTAACCAGCAATCGATGCAATACGAGAGTCTGTATCGAATCATTAGAATTGATGTTTTCTTTGTTCTTAAACGTTATTGAGATGACCTTTTCCATTGCTATGGAGTAATTTCCATTAGGGTGTTGACAGATACGGCGTTTTGATAACTTGGTTAGGGATTCGATTCTTGATAATTGTTGGAATTAATTGATGGAGTTTTAATTCATATTGTGGAGTTATTTCTTATTTTGCTTAATCGAAGGAGGAGCTTGATATTGAAATTGCTTTGCATCTTATGCTCTAGTTTAAATTCGTGATTCTAATAGGTAATCGAAAGAGCTTCTTGAATTGTTAATAGAACTAGAAAATAGGAAAATATTCGTGAGAAATTACCCTTTAGATCATAACCATCATTTTATTGTTGTAATTATTTACCGTGCTTCAATTGGATTAATTACTGAAATTAACGTTTAATCGAAAGAGGAACATTAACTTCAAGTGTAATATGATTATTTGTTGAATTCGTGATCAACAGTATTATAGAGTGAATTAACTCAAGAATTGAATCCCGAGTCAATTATCTTGCACCTGTCTAGTCAATTATCCTTATTTCTCTCATTGATATTTCCTCATTGCTCTTCTGATATCCTTTGTGATTAATTGTTAATTGCTTAATTCTTAGTAGTTAATCATAGTAATAGCCATCAAATCAAATGCTAATTTTTCTGGATAGTAATCAACTAAAGATTATTCGAATATTGTTTAAATCCAATCCCTGTGGAGACGATAATTAAACTATACTATCTTTGACTAGGGAGCAATAATTTTGTGATGTGTTTTGCGCTTGTCATAAAGTATCCCGACTGGCTAGCTAACGTAGTAGTAGCTCCAAAAAAGAATAATAAATTTTGCATGTACGTAGATTATAAGGATCTGAATAAGGCGTGCCCGAAAGACTCGTTCCCATTACCAAACATTGATCAAATGATTGATGCAATGGCCGGTCATGAGTTAATGAGTTTCCTCGACACCTATTCCGGGTACAACTAAATCAAAATAAATCTGAAGGATCAGGAAAAAACTTCGTTCTTAACAAAATTTGACACATATTGCTACAATGTGATGCCATTCGGGTTTACGAACGTCGGAGCCACTTATCAGAGGCTCGTGAATAAAATGTTCGAAAATCAAATAGGAAAAACAATGGAAGTTTACATAGATGATATGCTGGTTAAGTCTTTGAACGCAGATGACCATTTGAACCACCTTCAAGAAACCTTTGAGATCCTAAGGAAGCACAACATGAAGCTTATCCCCGAATAGTGTGCGTTCGGAGTCAGCTCCAGTAAGTTTTTAGGTTTTCTTGTGTCATAAAGGGGGATCGAAGTCAATACCGACAAAATTAAAGCCATCGAAGACATTCCAGACCAGTTGAAAAACGTGAAAGAAGTCCAAATGTTAACCGTGAGACTGGCCGCTCTAAGCAGGTTCATTTCCCGGTCCTCGAAAAAATGCCATCACTTCTTCTCACTTCTGAAAAAGAAAAACAATTTCAAGTGGACCCCAGAATGCCAACAAGATCTGAAGGACTTGAAACGGTATTTATCAAGCCCTCTGTAACTACCAAAACTGGAGGAAGGTGAACAGTTGCTCTTACTTTAGCGGTCTTGGAGGTAGAGGTAAGTGTCGTTCTAGTCCGGGAAGACGAAGGTACGCAGTCTCCTATCTATTATGTTAGCAAAATTTTAACAGGAGCAAAAATTATCTACACCTCGAAAACTTATCCTTAGCTCTCGTAGTCGCCGCTCGAAAGCTTAGGCCTTACTTCTAATGCCACCCGGTAGCCATTGTGACTGCTTTTCTCCTGCGGAATGTCCATCACAAACCTGAATCGTCAGGTCGACTAGCCAAATGGGCGGTCGAAATGAGTAAATTTGACATCAAATATAAACCAGGAATACGATAAAATCACAAGTTTTGGCTGACTTTGTAGCCAACTTCAGTCCTGGGCAGCAGCCTTTGGCCACCAAAGAAGCGGTGATGGTGTCAGAAACGACATCAGGAATTTGGACCTTATTCACAGATGGAGCTTCCAACGTGAAAGGGTCCGGGCTCGGAGTATGTTAATCACGCCCCCGGGAGAAGTCCTGAGGCAGGCCATAAAATTTGTGCCCATGACTAACAATGAAGCCGAGTATGAGGATTTGATTGTAGGACTTGGACTGGCCCAGGGAATAGACTCTGAGGTCATCGAAATCAAATGCGATTCCCAACTGATAATTAATCAAGTATATAGAATCTTCGATACCAAGGAGGAATGTATGAAACAATATGTGGTGAAAGTTCAAACTCTACTTGCACAATTCAGGGAATGGTCAATTACTCACATCCCAAGAGAATAAAATGCACAAGCAGATGCATTGGTCAATCTAGGCTCATCCACAGAAATAAAGGGATCAGATTCCGGTACGATCGTATAGCTCATGTAATAGGTATTGGATGCGGGCGGTTATTATGATGTAAATGCGACTAATTTGGTCTTGGACTAGAGAAATGAAAGCATCGACTACCTTGATCACGACAAACTGTCCGAAGACCCAAAGGTACCCCGGGCACTTCGCACCAAAGCAGGTCGTTACAGCTTATGGGGAGGACAGTTGTACAGAAGGTCATTCCAAGGCCTGTTGCCCTGGTGTTTAGGAGCCTTCAAGGCTAATTACGTCATGAGAAAGGTTCACGAAGAAATCCGTGGAAATCATTCAGGTGCAAACTCGTTGGTGTTAAAATTAGTTAGGGTAGGATACTACTGGCCCTGGATGGAACAAGACGCCAAGGCATTCGTTCAGAAATATGACAAGTGTCAGCGCCATGTGCCGTTAGTGCACCAATCGGTAAAGCTAGCATTCATGAAATGGGGGATGGACATAGTCGGTCCGCTGCCACCGGCACCCGATAAGATAAGGTTTATTTTGATTTTAACTGATTACTTCTCTAAGTGGGTTGAAGTAGGTCCTTACCAGAAAATCGGCAAGCGCGAAGTGGTCGATTTCCTGTGGGAGAACACAATTTGGTGGTTCAGAATACCGAAGGAAATTACGTGCGACAACAGGCCACAGTTCATAGGTGCAAAGGTCACAAAATTCCTTGAAGACTTGAAAATCAAGAGAATCACATCTTCGCCATACCATCCGAGCGCAAATAGCCTAGCGGAATCAACAAATAGGTGATTATTCAAAACTTCAAAAAGAGTTTGGAAGCATCCAAAAAACAATGGCTCGAATAATTACCGGGAGTGTTATGGGCATACCGGACGACGGTCAAGTCAAACACGGGAGAGACACCTTTCTCTCTCGTATACGGAGTAAAAGCTCTGATCCCGGTGGAAGTAGGAGAACCAACCTTGAGGTACTTCCGGGCGGGCGAACAAACAAACAACGAAGCATTGCTAGTCAAACTAGAGCTGCATGACTAATGCAGAGACTTATCGCATATAAGGATGGTGGCTCAAAAACAAAGAATGGAAATGTACTATAATCGAAGGGCCAATCTCCGCTATTTCAAAGTGGGAGACTTGGTTTTAAGAAAGGTGACTCAAAACACCCCGTGAGCTCAACGCAGGAAAGCTGGGTCCGACATGGGAAGGCCCCTACCGGGTTTTAGCTGTCACCAGGAAAGGATCATACGAACTAGAAAACCAAAATGGAGTCAAATTGTCGAGCAACTGGAACGTGAGTCACCTCAAAAGTTATTATCGTTGATGAGCACCGCTTATATTGAAAGTATGTGTTGCACTCTGTTTCTCTTCGTCCAGTTTTTGTCCCAATTGGGGTTTTTTGGCAAGGTTTTTAATGAGGCAGTAACAGAAAGCATACTATGAAGGAATGTCATTGGCAGAAATAAGACCTTAAAATGACAAGGAATGGAAACAACAAGTCACTGCAGGATGGTTCAATAGTCTTTAGCTCGATAGCAAAGTTCCTAACGAGAAACGAAGCTTGCTATCGGACCAAAGACTATTCAACCGTTCACGAGTGCTCCTTCCCTATAAGCCACTAGGGGTTGTTAGATAACCTTTGGATCGGTAGCAATGTTCCTAACGGGAAACGAAGCTTGCTATCAGACCAAAGATTATCCAACCATTCACTAGTGAAATCCTCAAAGGAGCAAGACTTTCAGTGTTCCAATTCATATTCTTTGCATTCGAACACTGTGTGGGGGGTGAATTGAGAATACGGCAGCCTAATTGCCACAGAAACCAGGACTACGAAATCCGGGAACAAAAACGTCTCATCGGGAATGGGGACTGCACAACCAACCCCATAGAAACAAGTTATACAAATTAACCACAAGTAATGACAATTTCTTTTTTCAGCAAAATGAATGCTTATGTACTTTTGAAGATAGAAGGAATAAAATAAAGTCCTTTTATTTTTATCTTGTTTCTTGTCCAAACGATGAATTGATTTTATCATTTGAAAGTTAATCAAGTACTTCAAATGCTAGTGCCGGAATGAACATGAAACGTCCTCTTCAAGAGCACCATAAACATAAGAGGTCCCTCTCTTATGAAACCCTCACTGTAAAGGGTTGGTTCCGGAAGAGTTTATGCCCCGAACCCAAATGCTATCGGGGAAAAGTACACCCAAAGCTTTGCATAATTCGACGCAAGAAAGCAAACTTTGCGCAATGTCTTACATAAAAAGCACTTTTATTTATCAAACATGCCAAGAAGCGCAAGTACAAAAATACAAAAAGAAAACAACAAAGGAAAAGAAAGCAAAAAACTAAACTATATCGCCCCCAGAACTCGAAAGAAGAGAAGCATCAACGCCCCTAGGAGAAGTAGGCAGATACGCCGTTGGCTCGAGATCTTTTACTTCATCATTATTCTCTTCAAGTTCTTCCTCGATTCCCGAGAACTCAGAACTAAAACCAGAAGAATCACTTGCATTGGGCTGAGCCGGGAGGCATCTTCGAGCAGTTGACTCCAGCTCTCGGGCCTTAGCGAGTTCATCGTGAATATTAATGACGCCCGCTTTGGCCTCTTCCAAGGTTTTTCTCCTCATGATATACATAGAATATGTATTTTCAATGATGAGGGAATTCTCTCAGCGTTGGAGTTCTGACTTAAGCCACTCAACCTCGGTCGAAAGGCCATCCCGCTCGGATCTCGCTGCACTAAGGTTAAGATCAAGATTACAAATAGTGGTTATATAAACCTTATTATGTTCCATGATCCTCTTATACCTATCCTTCATCTAGGAATGCTTTTCCTCGGCAGCAGCGACCTTTACAGTCTTGGTATTCAAGGCTGCCTCCGAGTTATTTATTCGCTCAGTAGAGGCAGCCTCGCGCTCGGCAACAACAAGCACATCATTTTGGACCTCAGACCATCTAGCCTTGGCTTCTTGAAACTATACATTCAACTGAGAGGCTTCTTGGCTGAGATCCATCACTTCCTACTCACTCTACTACAGGCGAGTCTCTAACTCACCAGTTTCAGCAGCTTTTGCTTCCAGCTTTGGGAGGCGAGCAACAATTTGGTCCTTCTCGACCAACTGTTGATCCCGCTCGGACTTAAGCTTTTCTTTATCGAGGATCAACTTCTGAAGGCCCTCGGAAGCAAGGAAGTTAGCCTAAGAATAAAAAACCAAATTAGAAATTCTGTCAAAGCAAATAAAAAAAGAAATAGACAGGAAAAAGGACAAGTACAATACCGTTGTTGTGTTGTGCATGGCATTATTTATCATACATTCCTCCGAAAGAGAGTGTAATTTCTTCTTATCTTTCTCTGAAGCCAGCGACTTCAGGTAATTGGTGATTTCCACCGGTCGGGATAACAGATGGCACTCGGAAGATAGCGATAGGGAAACATTCCTCCTCCTGTGAGGATCTGCGAAAGGGGCGAATAGTTATGCCCCAAATTCCCATGGTCTGGGGACTAAGGAGGAGGGACATCCTCCTCTCGGGTATTTGTGGCCGATGGGGGTGATGTAGTAGTTATTGGTGAAGAATGTATGGCCGGCGTGGAAGGAGATGGAGTTTATGGTGTTGTGGGATGAGAAGCAGTTGCGGCAGAGGCAGTGCTGGTTGTTGGTTGCTCACCAACCAAAAACGGAAGAGGCCCGATACTCAGCCTTATAGTACCGGGAGCATCAACTGAGACTGGAAAGGGAGAATTGGCATTCTCCACCAAGTCAAACTCTCCCAGAGTGCTTGGGAATCGTCCCCGATTAGGGTTATAAGCTCTTAAGATTGAGCATTTTGTTGAGCTGATGAAGGTCGTTGTCTCTTTTGTAGGGAAGCCTCTTCATCACTGGCTTCCTCATCATCATCAATCACCACAGTGACTGCGGCTGGCTTGGGCGCAACTTTTTCACATTTTTATTCTTTCCCTCGGCCGAGGAAGAACGCCGCCTTTTTGGTTGCTTGCTCTCCGGCTGGGGACCAAAAGGAAGCGCTTGCACTGGAAGCAGATCTGATGGTACCTGTTCGGGTGAGAAACTCCTTCAGCAACCTCGTAGCCTCTGTAGGATCAGCCAAAACATCCTCCTCTGGGATGGTAACAGAGCCCTACGGGAGACCTGAATTCAGCAAAAAGAGAGGTTAACCAATTTTCTTATGCACAAAAGAAATGAGGACAGAATCAATCAACTTACCGTGATTCTAGGCCTTTCATCCGTATTTGGGGGCTAGCTCCTTCCACCGGTGGGTGTCAGGCATGGTGATGTCCACAATTTTCTGAACCCACTGGTCCAGGCCTTCAACCCTTGGTGGTTTCCACCGAGTTGCTGAAATAATAAGAGGAGAAATATCAACAATGACATGAAACAACCTTTTTTCAAAAAAAAAGAAGACAGACTTTGAACTTATATGTACGCGTCCATGACTCAGGGAAAGATGGAGTTGTGGCCGGGATGATATCCCTGGTGGAAACAACGATAAACCGCTCCATCCATCCACGATCGTTGTCGTCATCCATGCTGGTGAACAAAGCATGGTAGCCACGTTTGCTGAAATATATTACCCCCAACGAAAAATCTTGGGGGAGTAAAGATTCATCATATAAGCCAAGGTGAACTCCTTCTGCATTTCCCAGCACAGCCGCCGCAGATAGGCCACCGTTAGCCATATCGAAGGGCCCACCTATGCCAAACAAACTTGGTATCGTTGGCACAACTCCAAAATCACGGGGTCGAGTTCTCCGCTCAAAGAAAATTCACCCAAACTGAATGGGTAAGTATAAATATACTTGAAGCCCTTCTTAGTGAAGGTTACTTGCTCCACCAGTTTGGGAGAGATGATGTTCAGGGCATGGGAATCACAGTCCTCCTTCACAGCAGGAATACTAGAAGGGCGGATGGAAGAAGGGTATATGCTAACAGCCCAAGTGCGAGAATTTGAAGAAGAAAACTTCTCTTCAAAGTCCTTAGTTGTGTTGAGTCTTTTTGGAATGATGGTGCTCACTGTAGGGGGGTCAATATCAACGTTGATTTCTTTGTCTTTGTTCTCCTTCGGACCCCCACCGAAGAGAAAACCTGAGTTCTTGGAAGAAGAAGGCCATGATAAGCAGAAGGTAATAAGAATCCTTTGAAGAAGAAGATTACAGAAGAGTGAAAGCAGGAAAGAGTTGAATGCAAAGAAGTTGAGAGAGTTTGTAAAACTGCTAAGTGTAAAAGAAGAAGAATGAGGTGTATAAGTAAAGGAATAGACGGCTAAAATCGTGGCCATGATTACGTCGAGAACCGGCAAAAATATTGGTAAATTATGGAGTAACACGTGTTCGGGATATTAAGTGCAAAGAGACGTGCGTCTAATCAAGCGTTAGAAACTTTTCATAAGTGGTTCAGAGAATTTCCCGCCAAGAAAGGAATCTTCACCAACTTCCCCGTGATACAAAGATGTGCCACCGAAAAGCAGGGGGACTATCTGTATAGGGTAAAATCAGTTCACATTAAATACTCGAATAACAGAATGACATGTGGAACCAGGGACAAGCAGAAGACGAAGAAAATGGAAGTCAAGACCGACAACGACTTCGGTTGACATCGGGTAGACCCCGAAGGGAGCATTATCAACGGGGACAAACTAATATTTGCCACCAAATGACATTCAACGAAGAATATTCCTCAGCATTAAATACACATCCGTTACAGAGAATTTTGGCATTCATAGCTTGACGTTGTATATTCATTAGTGGCCCTCATTATTGTCATTTAAGAGTTGTTTGATTCTAGGACCTTGTTCCCTAGGTTTAGCTATAAATAGTGACTTCAACAGCCATTGTAAGACACGAAATTTCTGACAAACATATGCTACACATTATTTCAAGCTAAATAATACTTTATTTTCTGTCTAACAATATTCTTATTGCTGTCTTCGGAAGCCTTGCTCCCGGAACCAAGTTGTCTACTATTTTATCTCGATTTCAACGCTAAATCTTGCATTTTATTTAATTTACTTATCATTTTGGGATCAAATCGATTCGCTTGTCTATAAATCACACTACAAATTCAATTGTACCGTTTTACGGGTAAATAATATGGAGTAATTATTTATTTGTTTAAAGCTTTAATTTATTCAAAATTCTAGATAATTTATGCAGGTAAAAGGAAAATATTAAAATAAGCAATCATGTAATGAGAAACGGAGAAGACTAAAGAAAGACTTAACAGCGTGGCTAGTGTACCGGATAACAGGATACTTTTTCAGGATTTTACATACAGAAATAAATGTGGCAATTAAAAACATTAATTGTAAAAGTGAGAATCAATACGAATATCTAGTGATTATGTCAAAGTAAAGACAACCGTTAAGAATATTGCAAATATATTCTTGAAAATCATATATCATAATTAAGAATCCCAACACTTAAGAAAATTTCCTAGTGTCATGCGACTCAACAATTAAGTCAATTAATTGTTTTTTTTTTTTTTTACTTTTTTAGCTTTTTGCTATTTTAACAAAGTCCAATTATGTCAATAATTTTGCACAAGAAATAAAGTGATAGTAGTGCTGCCTGGAAATAATAAATTATTAAGGGGAAAAGGTTCAAATTTGTCCGTTTCAAAATTGTTCAATTTTGTTCCTCTTTTAGAAGTTTGATCAATTCAAATTTTATAATTAGCAAATCTTGTATCGTCTTGTATTTGTTTTTACTATTAATGGAGCTCCAGCAAAAAATGAATAAATAGACTCTACACTTCTAGATTCTTTGAGAAAAAGAATTTATATTTATTTCTCAACTTTTGATTAATGTTTAAAATTACCCTTAAGGTAAAGCTTCATTAGGGAGCAAGGGCCAAAAAAAGGAACTCTTTTCTGAAGGTTAAGATTAGAGCAAAAATGTAACCGAGATCAAAGGTGATAAATTTTAAACAGTACAAGGATAAATTTAATCGTTCCCCCATTAATAGATTTACTATGATCTGTAAAAAGTGATTCAATTTTATTAGTGTTAAGAAACTAGTACTAAAATAGAAGTAAATAAAAAAGAGAAGTAGAGAAGAAAGAGAGCTTTCTTATTTCATCAAATATTTAAGTACTTACGTTATCATTTCTCATCCTCTATTTATAGTATTAAATAGAAGTATAGAAAAGAATATCATAAACGTGGCATTGAGATCATGGAGGAAGATCATGAGAAGGTTATGGAGGTGTGAGAGTTACAACCTATTCGCAACAAATTTTTGTAGTACGAAAAAATAAACTACAACAGAAATAATATGAAGAAAAAAAGAGATTTTTATTGATGAATATTTGTGAGTACAATTTTATATATCCCTTGATTCTCCTTTCTGAAATTTTTCGTGATTTGAGGGCTTGAGAAGTGTCTTTCTCGAATGTAGGATGATACAAACCTCCTTGTGATGTATTTAATCACCAAGAACGTCGAGCAGCACTTCATTATTTTGGGTTGATATCCGGGAAGAACTCCTTTGATCACTCCTTTGTTGAAGAACTTTACACTTGATGATTGATCTCTCTTTTTGGGGATGCCTTCACCAATTGCGAAATGCTCTTCTCCAACTCTGAATGTCTTTAGAGAGTTATGTAACCTCTCTATTTATAATGATAGATGATGGACAATCCAACTACATATGAACTCTCTTGCTTGATTCTGATTGGCTCATTATTTTGGACTCGGATTGCCACATCATTGAACAAGTGACATCATCTGGTTGGCTTTGGGTTTGATTGGACATGCCATGTCACTTGACACATGGCATGAGTCTGGGCCTTAAGATAAAATGGACATTGGGCTTGAAAATAATAAAATGGACTAATTTTAATTTATAGAGTTCAAATTAATTATTTAATCCAAATGAATTTAATCCAAATTTTGTATGGATTAGACCCAATAAATTTTATATGTCTACATATGCTCCCTACTTCAAGACTTGTTAGAGTGTAGGCTTTTTGTAACTCGAAAACGAGGTTTGAAATATCCATGAGAAGAACACTTCTTTCTTGCCCATAAATAACGAACTTGAATTCTTTGGGTAATCGTGACTCTCCAGTGAAGCATGTAATCAAAGCTATCAAACAAGGCCGTCTTACTTTGCTTTCATTTCTTACTTTGGATATAAATTCAATGACATATCCCTTGCCATCGTGAAGTTCACCAAATGGAACTGACCTAAATCGAATTGGAAAACAACTTCTGATGCCAAGTAAATTATACTTATACAATACTTCATTAGTAACTTTTATAGAAAAATTATGGTAACCAAAACATGGTCACATTAAACAATGTATGACAATTCCATCATAGATCAATTTCTTATGACAAAGCCACGTGAGACATGAAGCCTTCCCCTCTTCTACTTTGACTCGAATTCAAATACATCTCAGAAGTTACCTTCTAAAGAATATTTACCATTTAAAACTTTCAAGTCAAACAAGAATTTGCTTTTTTACTTTAAGAAGATTTTCCATAGGGAAAGTTCCACCTCCTTAAACAATCTATATAGGAGATCTTTGTTGCCTTTACCTTGACATATGAGAGTCGTGAACATAGGGTTCCTTTCACGCTGAACACAGCTGCTCTTTTTATGCTTTCACTTCTTTTTTCATTTACCTTTCCCTCTAAAACAGAAAGAATGTCATTCATGCCTTTTTTAATTGCAGTACTAGTCAGCTAGCTCTGTATCCTTGCGAAAAGGAATTCATATTTTGTTGTAGGAGACTTCAAATCATGAGCCGTTTGTTTCTACCGAAATTAGACTCATAGGACTGAAACATATCAAAATATCAGCACGGATCTCCTTTTGTATCAGCTAGAATTAATTTTTGAATTTGATCTACACGTCTGGCCCGTGTTGATCTTACAACTTTGCGAACTCTTGACAAAAGATTCATATCTTGAGATTGGAGAGTCCAAATTACGAACCGTTTTCACCATTGGAAAGGAGACTGTAAGCTCTACAACATGTGCAAGGATCAAAGCTCTATCATTTTTAATATCGTTACTGTAAACTTTGAATCGAGCGCTGGAAATTGGAAGGATTGTTTGGGCAGCATATACTTCTCTCCCTTTCTTTGCAGGTTTGCAAACGATATACATGGCTAGTTCTCCAATCCACATCAAGTGAAGAAGTATATGATCACTGCTTCTTTTTGTAGGGAATAAGTTTATGAAGCGTACGATTCATCGAGATTTGACGGAGAAGTGCACGTCACAATGTTCACCATCCGCATTGAAGTGTCGTGTCATTGACACTGGTTCTTTTTGTTGAGTGAAAGATCCGTGCCGTTGTCTTTATTTCTTGTGCGTGGCTGATGGAACTGCTGGTTTTGGATACTCAACGCTAACTCATGGTCAAGGCTAGAGATTAACAAGGCTCCCTAATTTTAACTTCCCTTTCCACGCTGGTTAGTTTTAATCAAAATTTTTGTCACTCATGCTAACCTTTTTTCTTATTTTCTTTTCTTAGACGTGGGGCTATGGAGAAGTATTCATGAAGTAGCAGAACCACTAAACGAAGTCAGCGTTAGCCCATGAAGTATTGGTGCAAAAGAAAAAAGTCTCAATTAGTGCACCGAATGCATCTATCATTGTTAACAAACCCACCCAGCAGGAACCACATGTAGAAGCATACAGTACTCAACCAGAAGATAGAAGTAAGTCTTATGTCGAATTAAGCATCTTGTCATCAACATTGATACTTACTGTTCAACTGAGCTTTGCACCGTCGACACCATTCAATCATGTGAAATCAAAAGCTTCATGTCATCTGCATTGATATCTCGAGCTATTGAGTGTACAAATCATAATCCGTCTACGTCATTAGAAAGAACACTCAGAAATAAGGAAATTGTCAAGACATCATGGAAGGATTCCTTCCAGATTGGCCTCAACAATTTCTTAAATTTGATCTATTTGTCTGCCAAAATTGCTCTTCAGCTTTTCGCGCTTTTGTAAAAAAATTTATATCTTGAGCTAGAAATCTCCAAATGGTGATTTGTTTACACCGTTAGAAAGCAAACTCAGAGACATATGAATTTCATGGCATAACATATTTTGGGCTATCAACAAAAATATTTTTAAGTTGACCTAACTGCAGGGAGCTTTCAGGCTTGCGTACTTTCAGCCAAGAAAAATTGTATCTTGAACTAGGGGCGTCGGAATCACCAACGGTTTGATCCTATAAAATTTGGACATCAAGAACTATAATCGTGTCGAATATGGAGGCTCAATTCATTTTTAGCTAGCATAATAAATATTTTTGAAGTTGATTCTACGGCTTCGCATGTAATGGCTTTGGCTATCATCACAAATCTTATCTCTTTGTTTATTACTTTTGCAGACTTGCAAAGAAGCTCAAAAGGTCACATTGTCAGGCCAAGAAGGCACACAAAATGTGGATATCTTGATGTTAACAAGAAACGAGCAAAATCTCCATGCAAAAGACGTACTCAATGTTGCAGAGAGATCATCATGTGAAAATAGTCATTTCCCAAAAGTTGTGTATACTTGAATTTGTGATATCCATGAAGCTTATGATGGAACTTTTGAGAGTGATGTAGATGCTCATGTATGGGAGCTTCAAACACAAGAAGTAGATCCTTGCGCCCATGACTCAACTATAAGATACATAGTTAAGGGATTATGGAAGCTGCTAAATACTATGAGCACGCCATCAAGGATGATCCATCATTTGAAGAAGTCACGAACGAGTTGGCAACCAGACTTATCTTTCGATCGCCTACATGACATCATATTCCATGTATAGGATGATGTCTCATTTTTACTTTTATCATTAATGTACATAACTCTTTCAATATTAAAGCAATAAAATGTCTTTTATGCTTTGGTGCCACATTGTCTTATTTTCCTTATTTACATATGCCTCTACATTTGGAAGAGTTAATGTGACGATCCCATAAGCCAAACCTTTTTTAAAACACTCATGCGACTAAACTTAGAATGAAACTCTAAGCTGCTTACATACCTCGGTGAAGAGGATCAAGTCATACGTAGTTCAGAGGGATGAGTTTTTATTTTTATTTTTTATGTCCTAATTTTTGCCTAGGCCGCCTCTCGTGAGGTTTTCTATCTAGCAGACTTTTTTTGTCCTAACTTTTGCCTAGGCCACCTCTTTTGAGGTTTTCAACCTAGCAGACTCTTTTTTTTTACTGTACACAGTTTAGACTCATGCGGGCCAGAGTGTAGCAACATGCAGTTTAGGCTCATGCATCAAGGAGCATCATGTCTTGCAGTTTAGGCTTGTGCGTCAAGGAGCGTAGGTGATTTTCATGGGAAGTACTGCTTCAGAAATGTTTTATTGATCGGACCAACTCTGAGACCATCCTTATCAATGATTTTGTATGCGCCACTTAAATAGGCTTCCTTCACAACATATGGCCCATCCCATTTTGAGGTAAACTTGTCGCTTATGCGTTTGTTGAAGATTATGGGTTGTCGAACAGCTAGGACTAAGTCTCCCACTTAGAATGATCGTGTTCGCATTTTCTTGTTGAAGGCTCTAGCTAGTCGAGCTTGATAGCACTCCAATTTTTGTTGCGCTTTAAATCTTTTCTCATCCAATACCTCTAACTCTGCTAGGAGAAGTTGAGCATGCTCTTCAGACGTGAGTCCTTCTTGGATTGCGATTTGCAATGATGGAATTTATTGCTCCAACGGAATGACTGCTTCTACGCCATACACCAAAGAGTAAGAAGTTGCTTGTGTAGCAGTTCTGAAGGTTTTCCGGTATGCCCACAAAGCTTCACGAATTCTCTCATGCCAGTCTCTCTTGTTCTTTGCAATAACTTTCTTTAAAAGGTTACCAAACGTCTTGTTAAAAACTTCAATAAGGCCGTTGGCGGGTGCATTATACATTGAAGACTTATGTTGATTAAAATCTAATTTCTCACACAGAATCTTCACGAGCTTGTTGTCAAATGGTGTTCCATTGTCAGTGATTATGTATCTTGGTATGTCGTACCTAAAAATTATATATGACTTGATAAAATCGATAATAATTTCCTTTTTCACCTCCTTGAGTGAAACAACTTCAGCCCATCTAGAGAAGTAGTCTGTAGCGACCAATATATACATTTGTCCCTTTGATGACTTTGGAAGCGGTCCAACAACGTCAAGTCCCCATGTATCAAAAGGCCATGAAGATATAGTTGGATGAAGAGGCTCTGGAGGTTGGTGGATGTAGTTAGCATGAAATTGATACGCTTGACATCTTTAGGCATGCTCCATGCAATCCTTCACCATTGTCATCCATAAGTAACCCATCCTCTTGATGTGAAAATGGAGCTTGGGACCAGATTGGTGTGCTCCGCATGAGCCATAATGTGCTTCACCCATCGCTTGGCAGGCTTCTTCTTTGTCAAGACATCTTAAGAATAGTCCTTCAGAGCGGCGAAACAATTTCCCATTATAGAAGATGAATCGTGGTGCTCTTCGTTTAATGTCTGTTCTTTGTCGCGGATCCTCGGGTAATTTTTCATGTTCAAGGTACTCTATCAGTGATTGCCTCGAATCTTCTTCTTTAATCACTCGAACAGACGTAAGATGGCTTTCGTTGATTTGAAGATCAAGAAGTCTAGAAATAACCCATCAATAACACAAATATACCTTTGTTGACTCATTCTCTCCAAGTTCCATCGTCGTGGCCAAAGTATCCAAAGCATCAGCCTTGCGATTTTCTTCTCTTGGGACGTGGTTTAAGAATACTTGGTCGAATCTTTCAAGTAAACCAGAAGCATATTGATGGTACGACAAGATATCTTCCTTCTTTACCTCATAACTCCCCAAAAGTTGGTTGATGATCAGCTTAGAGTCGCCGTAGATCTCCAACTGTAGAATCTTCATGTCTAATGCCATTTCGAGACCGATGATCAAAGCTTGGTACTTTGCGGCATTATTGGAGCATGTTTCACCTAAAACAAAAGAGAATGGCATGACTTGTCTTTCTGGAGAGATCAACACAACACCTGCCCCCGCACTGTTACAACGTGCAGATCCATCAAAGAACATTGTCCGTGGTGGCAATTCTTCAATGAACAAAACATCTTCATCTGGAAACTCATCAGAGAGCTCCCGTTCCGCCGGAAGAGGGTGATCAGCTAGAAAATTGGCTAGTGTTTATCCTTTCACAGCTTTTTGAGGTGTGTATGTGATCTCATATTGGTTAATAATATGGACCATCTTACTAGGCGTCCAAAAATAATAGGTCGAGTCATCACGAACTTCACAGGATCTGCTCGAGAGATGAGTTTGATGATGTATGCTTCAAAATAATGCCTTAGCTTCTTCATCACATAAAGTAACGCTAAGCATATTTTCTCAACAGGTGTATAGTTCAGCTCAACTCCTATCAGAGTTCGACTGAGGTAGTACAAGGCTTGTTCCTTTCCTTCCTCATTCTCTTGAGCAAGTAGTGCTGCAAGTGAATGTTCATGTGTTGCGATGTAGAGTATCAATGGCTTCCCAAGCATTGGCGCCCCTAACACAGGTGGATTCAACAAGTATCTTTTGATGCTTTCAAAAGCTTTTTGACATGACTGATCCTAATAAAAAGGGATATCCTTCCTCAATAGATGATTGAAGGGTTGACACCGTCCGGCCAAATTAGAGATGAACCTCTGAATGAATGCTAAGTTTCCTTGGAGACTTCAAAGCTCCCTCAAGTTCTTTGGCTCGGGCAGTTTCTAAATAGCGTCAGTCTTTGCGGGATTAACTTCAATTCCGCGATGATGCACAATGAAGCCAAGAAACTTTCCTGAAGCAACTCCAAATACACACTTGAGTGGATTTATCTTCAGGTCGAATTTTCTTAACCTTTCAAAAACAATTCGAAGGTCTTCAAGGTGGTAACGCCTAATCTTTGTCTTCACCACTAAGTCATAGACATAGCATTCAACCTTCTTATGAAGCATGTCATCAAAGATGTTTTGCATCTCGCATTGGTAGGTGGCACCAGCATTCTTCAGACCGAAGGGCATCACTTTGTAGCGGTATATCCCTTTTGGAGTTCGAAAAGCGGTATACTCTTCATCTTTTGGAGACATTCTGATTTGATTGTATCCGGAGGACCCATCCATGAATGACATAGCTTCATGCCCTGTTGTAGCATCAACGATGAGTTCAATAATTGGTAGCAAAAAGTTATCTTTCGGACATGCCTTGTTTAGGTCTCGAAAGTCAACACAAATACGTATTTGACCATTCTTCTTCTTGACAGGTACAATATTCGATATCCATGATGCGTACTTTACCTCTAAAATAAATCCCGCCTCGATAAGCTTGTTAACTTCGACTTCAATTTGTGGTACTAGCTCGTGTCAAAACATGCGTTGTGACTGATTCACATGGTGTGCTCCACTTTTGATCCCTAAATAATGAACGACTACCTTAAGACTAAGACCATGCATTTCTTTATATGACCAGGCGAAGACATCTTTGTACTCGGTCAATAACTTGGAGTATTCCTCCTCCTCGTGAGGCATAAGAAGCGTGCTGATGAAGGTGGAGCATGGATCTTCCAGAGTGCCTAAATTGAGTTCCTTAAGCTCATCTACAGTCGATTCCCTCCATCTTCTAGTTGAAGGGGAGCCTCATGTACTTCATCATCAATGTCAAGGCATGAGCTATCTTCCACAGTTATGTGATAGGATATTTCCACAAAGTCTGACTTTTCTCTTTGACTTACTTGGATGGTCAGCATGGCTTTTTTCTCTTTCTATGCTTCTTTACAAGGCTGGCAAGTGTAAACAATGGTTCTCCTTTGCACCTTCAGTGAACCATCTGTGGATATTGACAAAATATATACTTTCTCTTCATACGTGATGGGAATGCACTACAGATTTCTTTGTCAGCAAAACTTCAAAATGACCCCGCTCCTCATGGACTTGCTCTTTATGTTTTGATAGTATCTTTCTAGATGGTAACTTTCTTGTGGTTACTAGGCAACAAAAGACGGAGGTCTTTGAGGTAGTGAAAACTTCCTTTAGATGTTTGGAAGATACACGTTCACCTTTGTGACTTAGCCTTTCAAACACCGAGACCTGAGGGGTTGAGCCTCTAATGCGATCAAACACTGAAGCCCGTTATTTTATTTTCTTGCCCTTAACTTCCTTCATCTCCTCTACTGAGGCGTGTTGTGATGAAGATATCTCTTTGCTTCTCTTAGATGAAATTTGAAGAGGCTCTGCCAAATTGAATCCCAACCCAAACTTTGGTGTGGCGACGTAGTTCTCTTATTTTCTCAACTTCATTTGGGACTCATTGAGCCTATGTATCTTTTCACCAGTGACTTCGTCTTTGAGTTCTCCTAGTCTTGATAGATTGGAGAAGTCGTAACCAGAATTTTGAAGCAGTATGAAGGCCTTAGGATCAAAGTGCCCTTTTATTTTATCAGCTTGGAGATTGCCTTTAGCAGACTCACAAGTCACAGATGGGATTTGTGCAATTAGGGCGGTCATATGCTCTTCAAATATTGTATCGCTATGTGACTCATTTTCTTCTTTTCAGTACATTCTTCTAATAGAGGTTGTACTTTATTCCGACGCTCACGCGGCACATAGCAGAAAACCAGATACTCCTTATCAATCTTCGTTTATATGTCACTTTCACATAATGATAGCCTAATGGAGATTTCTTCCGTTTTCCTGACAGCAGTCCATTGAGCCTCATTTTTTGCTTTTTAATTGACATCAACTTTGTCAACTGATGATGGTTTCTCCACACTCGGTTCACAAAAACCTAGATAGAATTTTGCATCTGCAAAGTATGACTCTGTTTCAGTGAAAGGATTGATGTCTGCATCAATTTTGACTATCTCTCCATCTTTTCTGTACTTCAGACATTGATGCAAAATAGATGACACCAACCCATTCTCATGAATCCAAGGACGTCCAAGCAACAAGTTGTATGATGTTTTAGCATCTATGACGTGAATCAGGGTGTTTGACTTCATCTCACCAATGGATAATCCCACGCGGATCATACTTACGGCTCGTTGTCCTCCTTGATTGAAACCTTGGATTGTTAGGTTACTTTTGGATAGATCATCGATAGAGATCCCAAGCTTTTTTAGCACCATCTTTGGCATGATGTTGACAACCGAACCATCATCAACAAGTATGCGATTGAGATGTTGTTTCCGAATTTCCCCTATAACGAACAAAGGTTTGTTATATGGCTTAGACCCCAACAACAAGTCATCATCTGTGAAGGAAATTGTTGCACAACATGTGACAACTTTTCCGTTATCATGATGTTCTTGTGTTTTCATTAGATCAAGCTCATCGTTGCTTTTCTCTGTTTCATCAGTACTAGAAACTAGATGAGTTGCACCAACGTGACCTCCATAAAGGAGTTTTCCAGGAAAGAATTCATGCAATGTGATGGGCTTTCGGAACTTCGGCGATAATGCATAATTAATCTTCTTGTAATAGAATATTTGATAATTCTTGGTCGTTGTAGCTTATCCACATCGCTTATTTTTGCTCTTGGCTTAGGAAGTCGTAGCCTCAAAAGTGCTTGATATTTTTGTTTCTTGTGAGTGACTAGAGTCCAACCTTCATCGTCTTTGTCTTTGGACTGAGTGTCCAACTTTTAGTGAACCTTCAAGAGTTTTCCTTCGAAGGTCAACTTCAACGGGCTCGAAACTTCCAAATTGTAAGAAGGCAATGCTTGGCACGTTCAGTAACCTTGAACACTTCTTTTCCTTGAGCGCGATACTTGCATGATTTGCTTTTGTTGTTTCATCCATGTCTATAATGATTTTTCCTTCACGTACAAGAGCCATGATTTTCTCCTTCAAGACGAACATTTCTCTGTAGGGTGGCTAATGACGCGATGAAACTTGCAGTATTTCGGATCGCCAACTTTACCAATTTTCTCAGGCCTTTTTGATTCAAGGAGATCGATGACTTTCTTGGCCAACAATTCATCAAGGATTACGGGTACGTCTAAATCTAGAAATGGATAAACCTTCACCTTTAATTCCTTCAAGGTGGGACGACGTTTATCCTCTTTCGGATATTGACTTGGGATCTTATCCTCCTTTATATTTTGCTTGGTCATGACTTTAACAGAAGTTGCTTTCACCACCATAGATTCTTTTGTTTGGTGATTTGATGCAACAGTTTCTTGAACTCCTTCTGATTAGCAAATGGAGATGACTTTCCATGACTTGCGATGCTTTACTGCATGTCATGCGCCCGCATTGCAAGTTCTTCAAAAGTTCGCAGTTTGATCCCTTGTAGGATGTACAAACCTCCCAGTGCATTCCTTGAATGCACATCTCCACATCATATATTTTTGAAAGGCGATCCTTGCAGTCCAAACTTAACGCCCTCCAACAATTGATGTAATCCACCACGGGCTCGTCCTTCCTTTGCTTGGTGCCTATCAACTCTATCATACTTACAGTTCTTCGGGTACTATAAAAACGATTGAGAAATTCCTTCTCAAGTTGCTCCCAGCTATCAATGGACTCGGGCTATAAGTCAATATACTAGTAAAATGCATTCCCTTTCAGAGAACGAATAAAATGTTTTACCAAAAGGTCACCATGCATTCCAGCATTGCTACAAGTCTCGACAAAGTGGGCAATATATTGCCTTGGGTTCCCATTGCCATCAAATTGATGCAGCTTTGGTGGTTGATAATTGGTTGGCATGGTTAGACAATCAATCCTCTTAGTATAAGGCTTAGAGTAGTTCAACGAACTTTGCGATGGTCCACGATATTGAGCTCTGATGGTGTTTGTTATCATGTCTTACAATAGTTGGACATATAACGCCACAACTGAAGTGAATTGCTTTTCTTTTTGAATGTTGAATTTGGCAAATGCTTCCTCAATAGACGTTTTTTGCGAGGTGGAGCCAGGTGAACGAGGGGGGACATGGCTCGACTCTCCAGGTGCATAGGCCTCCAATTGGTTCATGAGTTGAGCGATTTGAACGTCTTTGTCTTCAACAGAATTCTTCAAGACTTCTATAGTTTGTTCCATCATGGAAAACTTTTCATCCACGTTAGTTGCGTCAGTCATTAAGGTATTGACTTTTGTTGAAACTGGAGAATCCACCAAATCCTCAAATTCACCAAGGTTCGAGGTTGTTTGAGAAAGTTCATCAAATAACGAGAATGGGGTGTTGCCTCCAAAGATTGCGGTTGCAGACACCATGTGAGATCAACTCTTCTTTTCCATCTCCAAGGAGGCGAAGTATTCGGATCTATCAAAGCCACTAGCCTTGAACTTGCTTCGAGTGATTGGGCCAACATGACTGAGCTCAGCGGATGCGGCAGTAGTAGAATCTTTGCATGAAACATCACACTTGCGGAAGGCCATTGTAGCAATAGATCTGAAGTTTGTAGTTTTCAACTTGCAACAAGGAGAGATGAAGGGCAGAATTGGTCCCACTGGGCGTGCAAAAATTTGCTTGCATCAAATTTTCATAGTACGAAAAAATAAACTGCAACAAAAATAATATGAAGAAAAAAGAGATTTTATTGATGAATATTTGTGAGTACAATTCTATGTATCCCTTGATTCTTCTCTCTGAAATTCTCCGTGATTCGAGGGTTTGAGAAGCGTTTTTCTCGAATGTAGGATAATGCAGACCTCCCTGTGATGTATTTAATAGCCAAGAACGCCGAGCAGCACTTCGTTGTTTTGGGTTGATCTCCGGGAAGAACTCCGTTGATCACTCCTTTGTTGAAGAACTTTGCACTTGATGATTGATCTCTCTATTTGCGGATGCCTTCACAAATTGCGAAATGCTCTTCTCCAACTCTGAATGTCTCTAGAGATTTATGTAACCTCCTCTATTTATAATTATAGAGGATGGACAGTCCAGGTACATATGAACTCTCTTGCTTGATTCTAATTGGCTCATTGTTTTGGACTGAGATTGCCACATCATTTAACAAGTGGCATGATCTTGTTGGCTTTGGATTTAACAAGTGGCATCATCTTGGGCTTGAAAATAATAAAATGGACTCATTTTAATTTATATAGTTCAAATTAATTATTTAACCCAAATGAATTTAATTCAAATTTTGTATGGATTAGACCCAATAAATTTTATATGTCTACACAATCATAATGGTAAGAAATAAGAATTAAGAAGTAATGGAAGGTTAACTACATGATTGAAAAGAATAATAGGAATAACTTCTTTAGGGGTTAGAGACCTCCACTACTAATATAATATTTCATAACTATTAGAGAGTATTAAAACACCTTTCATTTATTTTCTTTCTTCGTAACACCTCTAACTTTTTTAACCAAAAAACAAAATCTAACTGGACATCTAATTACAGTTTACATCCATCGAGTTAAGAATGTCTTACTTCTAGTTCGACAGTCAACAACCAATATCTAACAGATTATTTCTAAGTTAAAATCCTCGTAAAATCCACAGTTTGCTCACAATTTTCTTTAGTGTAAGATGAATTTCTTCATACGTTATTTGCGAACAAAATAATTATTACTCCGTCATTCTACTTTAATTTTTATCCTTTACTTTTAATTGACTAATTTTCAGTCAAATGGTATACCAACAATTATTCTCTTTTAGAATATATACAATTTGTTATTATCGCTGTGACAAAGAAAATTGCAAGACCAATTTCAGTTTAACCAAGACGATTTAAATGACATCAACAAACGAATGAAACATGAAAAGATTATTTCCTATGCAGAAGAATACCAGTGAAATTCTATCATAACAATGGTATGATATTGTTTTGACTATAGAAAGAAGGATCTTTACGAAACGTAGAAATGAAAGGTGGACAAGTTCCACCATACCTAATTAGACAACAATCACATTTTCTTCTCAAAGTGTTTTCTTTTTTGACATTTTAGGCTGGACATTTGAAGTGCGAGCAACATAACATGATCACTAACATTAGATAAATTAAGAATAGAAATGGATCTGGCTCTAGCATGAAAATAGATTTTCTACCTAACTTATTTGTTAACCTCAAAGTTAATTCATAACGTAAGGAGTGTTCAATTCCACATACAAGAAGACAACAACTTATATTTTTCAACTGACGTGGGACACATTATTTTTATAATTGTTACAACTTATTTAAGGTTTAATATCAAAGTAAAATATCAAAAGATAGGAATATGAGTAAATCACATACTAAAACATGATGAACAACGTGGTAGATATGCTGCAAGATTATGAGCTTGAACTCCTTAAAGAAAGCCCAATTTGTGGGGGAGAAAAAAGGGAACTTTGCATAACTTTCACAGTTTAAAAGAAATATAATAAATTCTTAGTATGAAATCCAATATTACAGTTGTAGCAGGAAAATATTTATATTTGTAGCACATAGTTCCATTAAAATAGGAATATTAATTATTAATCCCTAAACATAAGCAATTTGAATGGAAAGTCAATAGTTCTTTGTACAAAAATCATGCCCTTTTTTTTCTCTTTATCTATTAGCTTTCCTTCTTTTTCTTCATCTTCTTAATTTTGTTTTCTTCCGAAACCAATATAATTTGTTCCATTCGTTTTATTTTTAATTATCTTTCTTAAATATTTCTCTTCCTTCTTTCTTCCTTTCTTAACATAAAGATCTTACTTCAATAATAATATATGTTAATATATACAAAACGTATATATAAAAAATATACATTGAGTTAACACATATAAAATATATAAAATATATACATAAAAAATACATCTTCAATTAAGATGACACTCAGACATATGAAATATACATAAAAAATATATCTTAAATTTAATTAAGATGGCATATAAATATACAAAAAAAATATACATAAAAAATACATCCTCAATTAAAATGGCACTTGACATATAAAATATATTTGAAATATACATTAAAAATACATCTTAAAATAAGATGGCACTTCACAAATAAATATACAACAATTATATACATATAAATACATTTTGAATTAAGGTGATACTTGATATACAAAGTATAAAAGACATATAAATCAATACATCTTGAATTTAAGTAGCATTCACATATGCATCAAATTTTAAAAAATGGAGTGAAGAAGATGAATGTTGGAAAGGAAGAATGGAGATGGACAAAAAAAGTACTTCTATTAGTGAGTCAGTTAACTTATTAAATATTGAGCTTAATTTTTATAATATGCTAATAATGGAAAAAAGAGTGTTCTTTATGGAATAAACAATAAATGATGCTATTTTAAAAAAAAAAATAATTAAAAAGAATCAAGCGTGTAAAAAAGCCAAGAAAAAAAAGATGACGAAGAGCTCAATCTAAGAAGTTTCATTCTTTGAACTCTAAGTCAATTATGGGCTTATCCTACTATAATCGATCAACAATTTTAACCGGATGCCTCTTTGTTTTGTAAAAATTGCATGGGACGCCTTATTTGGTTGTCCTTTTTTAATTTATACCCGTTTTATTTTTTCGTTTGCATTCGTAGCCATTATTTTTGTTAAAAGCATTTTAAAAAGATGATTTTGCTCTTCTTTAATAAAAGACTACTGACAAAACTGTAGACTGCAGGACAAACTTTCAAAATATTTTTGATATGAAATTTTAGCAAATGAACTAAATAACTTTAGCATGCATTAGAAAAAACTCATTAGAAAATTACATACTGCTAGACAAAAACTTAAACATATTTAGTCTGAAGTTTTAGCAAATGACCTAAAAAATTTCAGCTTGTTTAGACTGAAATTTCGGATAAAACTCATGACAAAACTGTAGACTGCAGGACAAAATTTCAGTATGTTTTGGTATGAAGTTTTAACAAATGAACTGAATAACTTCAGCATGCATTAGAAAAAACTCATTAGAAAATTACATACTGCTAGACAAAAACTTAAACATGTTTAGTTTGAAGTTTTAGCAAATGAACTAAAAAACTTCAGCTTGTTTAGACTGAATTTTCGGATAAAACTCATGACAAAACTGTAGACTGCAGGACAAAACTTCAGCATGTTTTGGTATGAAGTTTTAGCAAATGAACTAAATAGCTTCAGCATGCATTAGCAAAAACTCATTAGAAAATTATATATTGCAAGACAAAAACTTACATGTTTAGTCAGAAGTTTTAGCAAATGAACTAAAAATACTTAAGTATGTTTAGTCTGAAATTTTAGCAAATGAACTAAATAACTTTAGCATGCATTAGCAAAAACTCATTAGAAAATTACATACTGTAAGACAAAAACTTAAGCATGTTTAGTCTTAAGTTTTAGCAAATGAACTAAATAACTTCAGCATGCATTAGCAAAAACTCATTAGAAAATTACATACTTGAAGATAAAAACTTAAGCATGTTTAGTCTGAAGTTTTAACAAATGAACTAAAAAATTTGAGCATGTTTAGTCTAAAATTTTAGCAAATGAACTAAATAACTTCAGCATGTATAGATTGAAGTTTCGGATAAAACTCATGATAAAATTGTAGACTGCGGGATAAATAACTTCAGCATGCATTAGCATGAAGTTTTAGCTTCAATGTGAAACAACTTCATGCTATATTAGCATGAAGTTTTAGCTTCAACATGAAACACCTTCATGCTACATTAGCATGAAGTTTTAGATTCAACGTGAAACAAACTTTATGCAAGTGTGATTCTAAAGATGAATCTGAACAAGTTTCTGGTTTTTTTTATAAAGCTGCTTAGAGGAGAGGAGGAGATCTTTTTTCACGAATGAGGTTGCAGATCACGCAATTTATGCGTGATGCATGTTTTATATCTTTTGTTAGGGGTGTAATTATCATAGTATTACGGATATTTTGTCATCTGGCTACAAAATCAACAATTGTTAAAAATAGAGTACAGATTAAAAGGTGACACAAATATAGAATACCGCTGCAAATTTCTCCTTTTTTTCTATTAGAAAAGAAACATAACAATAAAAAAGACTAGCTAGAAATCAAACGAGGAAATGAAACCTTATCAATATCTACCCTAACATGAAAAAAAATGCTAGAAAACACAAGCACATACCATTCAAAACAATAGAAATTTGGTGTTTAACTTTTGAGAAATTTACGTGAAGTTCCCCTGCTTCCGAAAAAATTATCCAGTAAATACTAAATACCCATGGTAAAAAAATTACACTGTATACCTATTTAGAAAAAATAACAACAAAACACCCTGTATGTATTTATGTTGTATACACTCAGAATTACAATTTGTTTTTTGTATCCTTAATGGTATACGATAGTGTGATTTACCTATTTATCATATTTTGTATTCCTCACTCTCCATTAATACAAATAATCTTTGCTCATGATTCTGAAACAACATAATATTATAAAATATAGTTTACTGTAATATTATATTTCAATTGCATACTGTAATTTCAGTAATGGTATATTCATCAAAAATGGAATAACTAAAACTTTAATGGTTTCTTTTTCAAATTCGTCATTTTTAAAGAATATTTGCTACTCTCTTTTGAATTATTCTCAATCTTTAATTAACGTCCAGCATTGAAACTATATTCTTCAATGGTGATATAATAAAAAGTAAATAGATGATTTATATCTAGAGCGAAGATCTTACGCAAAATGGGAAGAATTCTCTTGTAAGGAAGAGCTGAAGCTGAGATACCCACATAGGCAACTATTATAAAGACCCTTAATTTTTCTTTCCCATTTCTAAAGGCTGTGCAAAATTAGATTTTTTTATTTTTATTTTTATATATACACCGTTATTGACATTTTTACTATTTCACTCTTCCACTACTTCTTCAACTCTTCTACTTCTTCAACTCTTATCCTTATGCAATTTTTTACCAATTTTGTTACTATACGTCTAATTATTAACTAATCTTGTAACTGAGCAAGAGTTATGATTGAAAAACTACCAAGAGCATCCAATGGTTTCCTCTGTTGCAAGTGAATTTCAAAAAGAACATTATAGTTGTTCAATTTTATAAGCGTAAATTCTTATTTGGGAGTAAAAATTTAAAGTTAATGTAGATTATTGTTAAAATCATTTGAGTATTGATTATTTATGCTTAAATCTTTATTTAGTAATTTATTTGAAGAATCTCAAAACTGCATTATTGGTTCTTAGAAAGTGCTAAACATTCAAAGGCTTGAATTTTAGGGTTTGAACTATGGACAAAACACCATGTCTATAGGCTCGACCAAACCAAGCCGCCCAGGCCCAAGCGACAAATAGACGGATTCTCAGACTGAAGAAGCAATGGCTACCATTGTTGAAGTCCAGCATCCGGAACAACCTCAAGCTGGTGGCCTAGCCAAGAAGCTGTTATTGAGCCCGTATAGACTTGTGCCAAGCATGAAAGGGCGAACCAAGGAACTCAGACTATGGAGCAGCAACATGTGATCTATCCGGTTAACCACATATTATTTTGACTCGCGAAAATATTAATTTATTGAGTTTGATTAAAAATAACTAAGCAAATTTAAGAGTAGAACTTGAGTTTGTTGGATTACTGAAGTAACCTAAGTAATGGGTATTAATAAAGTGATTGGCTATTTTTGGTGAGTTGAAGTAGAAAATGAATTTAATTCTTATAGTTGAGTTTAGCAGTTTGGGAAGTCATAAATGGCCTTATTATTTATGAACTCAAAAACGGTGATGACCTGACCGGTTATTTTGAGTATTATAGTCCCGTTCTCCCATTTATTGCCTATTCTATGTTCGTTTATTGTTATGTGACTTGCCGGGGTGGTTGGTTTGGTTCCGATGATGTTTCGGAATGAATTGGGACACTTAGTCCCAAGGTTGGAAGCCTAAATTGAAAGAGTTGACCGGATGATGACTTATATATAAATGACTCCAGAATAGAGTTTTGATAGTTTCGATAGCTCCGTATGATGATTTTGGACTTATGAGTGTGTCCAGATATTGATTTGGAGTTCGTAGGTCGTTTTGGCTTGAATTGGCAAAAGTTGAAAAGTTGAAGGTTTGGAAAGTTGAGAAGTTTGACCGAGAGTTGAATTTATTGATATCGAGTCCGAATTTCGGTTCTGAAAGTTGGAATAGGTCAGTTGTATCAATTAAGACTTCTGTGCAAAATTTGAGGTCAATTGGAGTTGGTTTGGTATGTTTCGGCATTAGTTTTAGAAACTAGAAGTTCATGAACTTCTTAGGCTTAAATCGAGGTGCGATTCGTGGTTTTAGTGTGTTTGATGTGATTTGAGGCCTTGACTAAGTTCGTATCGTATTTTAAGACTTGTTTGTATGTTTGAATGGGTCTCCGAGAGCCTCAGGTGTGATTCAGATCAAGTTCAGCTTCATTTTGGACTTTGTGGGATTGTTGATGTTCAAATCTGGTTTCCTTATTCGCGATCGCGTGAGAAGGTTCGCAATCGTGAAGGCTAATTTGGGCGACTGGTGAAAGTGTTCTATACATTCACGAGAGTTGGTCCGCGATCGCGGAGCTTTGGTCAGTGGTACTACGCGAACGCAAAGGTGGTACCGCGTTCGCGAAGAAGGAAGGGGGGGTCTGGAAGCCCGCGCATTTGTTCTTCGCGATCGCGAGATGGGGTTTGTAATCGCGTAGCTTCGAGTTTCTTTGCATCGCGTTCGCGGCTGGAGTTCCGCGTTTACGAAGGTCATTTTTTAGGGCAACATTCTTTTGTTCTTCGCGATCGCGAGAGTCTTTCTGCGATCGCGAAGAGGAACCTCTCGGCAACAGATATTAAATTTCAAAATCGAGGGTTTGAACCCATTTTTCATATTTTGAGCTAGAGACCTCGGTTTTGGGCGATTCTTGAAGGAATTTTCAAGGCGTTGATTGGGATAAGTGATAATAACTCTTATTTGGTTAAATTACATGAATCTATCATTGTTTTTACCATTTAATTAGTGTTTTGGGTTGCAAAATTTGGGAAACATTTGTGAAACTTCATAGATCGAATTTTGGGGATTTGAAAGGCGATTTGTGGTTAGAATTTGATGATTTTGATATAATTGGACTCGTTGTTAAATGGATATTCATATTTTGTAAATTTTGTAGGATTCCGAGACGTAAGCCTAGGGTTGACGTTTTGGGTTGACTTTTTGACTTTGGTTAAAGATCTTAGCTTTATCATTTAGAATCAATTCCTATAGCTTATATTGATAGTATTACGTTATTTTTGGCTAGATTCGAGCCCTCAGGAGATCGATACACGTGGGAAGGGCTTACTAACAGAGTAATTTGATTTGCTTAACGTAAGTATCTTATCTAAACTCGGTTGAGACACTAGTTTCCTGAATTATTGTGATAGCTACGTGCTATTGGGTGCACACATGCGTGGGGATGAACCCATGTGTAGGTACCGGGATTATTTATTCATGTCCGGGTTGTGCTCGGGCTCTTATAAGCCTAGAATTTGACTGTTAAACCTTAAGTTATGATGCTTCGCACATTTATGACATTGTTGTGAACTATTTGAGCCATGTTTAAGACTATATAGGAGCTTAAATCCCTAAATGAACCGATAAATATTATTCTTTGATGAAATTGCCAGTTTGAGTTATAATAGTACACTTGCACATGCCTACACTTTAGCATGTCGTTTATACCAGTCCAGAAGCATGAGATTTGTTATTCACTCATTTCATACATGTATACTTATTTATTTGCTCCTATATGATATGATTGGACTGGGTGTCTGTGACCACGCCAGGCAGATTGTGTTGTTTGTGATCATACCGGGCGGATTGTGTTGTTAGCACGTGAGTTGTCCGTACGGATCTAAATATTGATGTTATTAGCACGTGAGTTGTCTATGTGGGTTCTAATATTAGCACGTGAGTTTTTCGTGCATCACGTGAGTTGTCCGTGCAACATGTGAATACAGATCCATCCCCCTAGAGTCACCCTCTCATGTTTCTCTCTTAATGGTGTACACGCGGTTATTGAGGAACCAATCAGTGGTTTGGTATGGATATGAAAAAGTTGAGGAAATCTGGCTAGTGTTTTGTTGGATTTTGCATTCCATCTTTACTTGTAATTTCCTTGACCATTATCTGATTTAACTGCATATCATCTCTATATGCCAAGATATTGTCTGAGTAGGGTATTTGAGAAATTGTACACATACACACATATATGTTTTTTTTACTGAACTTTATGATTTGATTCTAATATTGCTCTATACTGGTTTAAAGGATGAAACTACACAGGTGATAGCTAGTATTATTAATGATTTGTGCTTCTCTTACCTTGTCGTGTTTATTTACGATACTTATTGAGTACATTGGATCGGTTGTACTCATACTATAATTATGCAGATCCAGGTGTGGGGACCGGTTATCAGCAGTAGGCTTTCTTATTGGACTATCTGCTAGAGGCGAGGTAGAGCTACATCATTGGTCACACTTTGACTTGTCTTTTCTTTTCATATTGTTGTTACAACTCAGACAGTGTATTTATTGTTCAGTTTCAGACATGTATTCCATTATAGAATCTCATGACTCCGTACTTACCAGTTTCTGGGGATTTACTTTGTATTAGTAGTTTTATTGTATTGAGACCTCAGACTTATGCTATTTCTATTAGATTTCGTTATTCTGTTGCCTTTGTTATGATGTTTCGACTTGCCTAGCTGTGTGTTAGGCGCTATCATGACGATTAGGGATTTTGGATCGTGACAAGCTGGTATCAGAGCCCTAGATTCATAGGTATTATGAGTTATGAGTAGGTTTAGTAGAGTCTTGCGGATCGGTACGTAGACGTTTGTGCTTATCTTCTAGAGGCTACCGAACTGTTACAAAAAATCTACTTTCTTGTATTCTTGTCGTACGGATTTGTTGATTCTGAAAACTAAACTTCTATTATTCTATTTTCTCACAGATGGTGAAGAAACGTGCTACCGGATCGGGCGGACGGCCACCAGTACCACCAACTAGGGTTGCGAGAGGCCGGGGCCGCGGTAGAGGCTGAGGTGCATCTCGTACAGCAGCTAGAGCAACACCTCTGGAGCCACCGGTTGCCCCAGCTTAGGAGCATATACCAGATGTGGTAGAGCACAGTTGTGCCCATTGTGATTCCAGGCCTTCAGGAGGCTTTGGCGCAGATATTGACTGTATCAACTAGCCTTGCTCACACGGTTTCAGTTTTGGCCGCACCAGCCACTTCTCAAGCCGGGGGAGGTGCTCAGACTCCTGTCGCCCGTACTCTAGAGCAGGTGGTTTAGGAACTTCTAACATCGGGGGTACTACCAGCCCAGCCGGTTGCAGCTACTCAGGCTTAGATGGGTTCCCCTATGAGTGACGAGGATCATAAGAGGCTAAAGTGGTTTGGGAGGATCGGGCCTCCATCATTCAGTGGGTCTGAGTCAAAGGATGCTCAGGTTTGCTTAGACAAATGCCAGCAGATCCTTCGCACTGCGGGTATTCTGGAGATTAGTAGAGTCTCATTTACTACTTTTCAACTGTCGGGGGTAACTTTCAGATGGTGGGAGGCTTATGATTTAAACAAGCCAGCCGGCGCTGCATCACTTACATGACATGAGTTCTCCGTTCTCTTCTTGGAGAAGATTGTTCCACAGACCCGCAGGTAGGAGCTGCATAGGCAGTTTGAGCAGCTATGCTAGGAGGGTATGTCTGTGACCTAATATGAGATGAGATTTTCAGAGTTAGGTCGTCACGCAATCTGGTTGGTTCCCACAGAGAGGGAGAGGATTATGAGGTTCATTGATGGCCTCAACTATGGACTGTGCTTTGTTATGACTCGGGAGATTGCATCAGGTGCTAGGTTCGACAAGGTGGTTGATAGTGCTTGGCGACTAGAGCAGGTCTGTAGTTAGGAGCGTGAGGAGAGGGAGGCCAAGAGGCCTCGTGGTTCGGGTGGTTTCAGCGGTGTTTCTTCTGGGGGCATACCCATCATAATAGGGGTTATCCTTATAGGCCCTCTCAGATGGCTCGTCCGATTCATCGTGGTGCATGAGTTTGCCATAGTTCCTACAGTGCTCGTTTGGGTCAGTCATCATTCAGTGCATTACCAGCACAAAGTTCTTACCATGCTTCGTCTTCCCAGTTTTCTATAGGCAGTTCCTCGGGTTATCAGCGGCAGCAACTCCGTTAGAGGAGAGGTTATTTCGCATGTGGGGACTTGATTCAACTCAAGATGGATTGCCCTAAACTATTGAGTAGGCTCCACAACAGAGTTCTCAGCCGATGATACCAGCACCAGCAACTACACTACCTACTCAGTTGGCTCGGGGTAGGGCTCAGGCAGCTAGAGGTCTCCCAAGAGAGGGAGGCCGATTAGGAGGCGGTCAGGCCCGATGTTATGATTTCCCTGCCAGGACAGAGGTCATTGCTTTAGATGCAGTGATTATAGGTATTGTCTCAGTATGCCACATGGATGCTTCCACATTATTTGACCTTGGTTCCACTTGTTCATATGTGTCATCGTATTTTGCTCGTTATTTAGATATGCCCCATGAGCCCTTAGTTTTGCCTGTTCATATATCTATGCCGATGAGAGATTCTATTGTTGTGGACCGTGTGTATCGGTCGTGTGTGGTGACTATTGGAGTATTGGAGACTAGAGTTGATCTCTTATTGCTTAGTATGGCTGATTTTGATATGATTCTGGGCATGGATTGGTTGTCCCCATGTCATGCTATTCTGGATTGTCACGCTAAGAGCGTGACATTGGTAATGCCGAGGTTACCTAGGATCGAGTGGAGAGGTTCTTTGGACTATGTTCCCAATTGGGTGATTTCATATCTGAAGGCCCAACAGATGGTTGGGAAGGGGTGTTTGTCATATTTGGCTTTTGTGAGGGATGTTAGTGTTGATACTCCTACCATTGATTCTATTCTGGTGGTGCAAGCCGTTTCGGATGTGTTTCCTGCAGACTTTTCGGGCAAGCCGCCCGACAGGGATATTGATTTTGGTATTGATTTGGTGCGGGGCACACAACTCATTTCTATTCCAACGTATCATATGGCACCAAAAAAGTTGAAGGAATTAAAAGAGCAGCTTCAGGAGCTTCTTGATAAGGGGCTCATTAGGACTAGTGTGTCACCTTGGGGTGCACCGGTTCTGTTTATGAAGAAGAAGGATGGTACTATGTGGATGTACATCGACTATAAGCAGTTGAACAAAGTTACAATTAAGAACAAGTATCCTTTGTCGTGCATTGATGACTTATTTGACCAGCTTCAGGGAGCTAGAGTATTCTTTAAGATTGATTTGAGGTCTGGGCATCACCAGTTGAAGATTCGAGACTCGGATATTCTGAAGACGGCATTCAGGACCCGCTATGGTCACTACCAGTTCCTTGTGTTATCTTTTGGGCTGACCAATGCCCCAACTACATTCATGCATCTAATGAACAGTGTATTTCAGCCATATCTTGATTTGTTTGTCATAGTATTTATTGATGACATCCTGGTGTACTCACGTAGCCAAGAGGAGCATGCATAACATCTAAGTATTATACTACAAACATTGAGGTAAGAGAAACTTTATGCTAAGTTCTCCAAGTATGAGTTTTGGATCCGTTCAGCGGCGTTCTTAGTGCACGTGGTTTCTAGTGATGGGATCAAGGTGGATCCGAAGAAGATTGAGGCGGTTCAAAGTTGGCCCAGACCATCTTCAGCTACAGAGATTCAGAGTTTTCATGGCTTGGCTAGATATTATAATCGTTTTATGGAGGGTTTCTCGTCCATTGCAGCGCCTTTGATCGGGTTGACCCAGAAGGGTGCTCCATTCAGGTGGTCGGATGAGTGTGAGGAGAGCTTTCAGAAGCTCAAGACTGCCTTCACCACAACTCTAGTTCTAGTTTTTCCTTTAGCATCAGGTTCTTATACAGTGTATTGTGATGCTTCTTGGATTAGTATTGGGTGTGTCTTGATGTAGGAAGGAAGAGTGATTGCTTATGTTTCATACCAGTTGAAGCCTCATGAGAGAAACTACATCGTTCATGATTTGTAGTTGGTAGCCATCGTTCATGCATTGAAGATTTGGAGGCATTATCTCTACGGCATGTCTTGTGAGGTAGTTACAGATCATCGGAGTCTTCAGAACTTGTTCAAGCAAAAGGATCTAAATTTGAGGCAGAGGAGATGGTTGGAGCTGTTAAAAGACTATGGTATTACCATTTTGTATCATTCGGGGAGGCCAATGTAGTGGTCGATGCCTTGAGTAGAAAGGAGATGAGCATGGGTAGTCTTGCATATATTCCTATTGGTGAGAGACCGCTTACAGCAGATGTTCAGGCCTTGGCCAATCAGTTAGAGAGGTTAGATGTTTTGGAGCCTAGTCGGGTTCTAACTTGCGTGGTTTCTCGGTCTTCTTTATATGATCACATCAGAGAGCATCAGTATGACGACCCATATTTGCTTGTCCTTAAGGACACAGTTCAGTACGGTGATGCCAAGGAGGTTTCTATTGGAGATGATGGGGTGTTGCGGATGCAGTATAGGATTTGTGTGCCCGGTGTGGATAGGCTACATGAGTTCATTCTTGAGGAGGGCCACAATTGGAGGTATTCCATTCATTCGGGTGCCGCAAAGATGTATCAGGACATGAGGCAGCACTATTGGTAGAGGAGAATGAAGAGAGATATGGTGGAGTTTGTAGCTCGGTGCTTAAATTGTTAGCAGGTGAAGTACGAGCATTCGAGGCTGGGTGGTTTGCTTCAGAGGCTTGAGATTCCTGAGTGGAAATGAGAGCATATCACCATGGACTTCATAGTTGGGATCCCGCGTACTTTGAAGAAATTTGACGCTATTTGGGTGATTATGGACCGGTTGACTAACTTCGCACATTTTATTCCAGTTGGGACTACCTATTCTTTGGAGCCGTTGGTTGAGATCTATATCCACAAGATTGTTCGCCTACACGATGTGTCGGTGTCCATTATTTCAGATCGGGGCACATAGTTCACATCGCAATTTTGGAGAGTAGTGCAGCGAGAATTGGGCACACATGTTGAGCTTAGTACAACATTCCACCCTCAGACGGACGAACAATCCAAGCACACCATTCAGATATTGGAGGATATGCTACGCGCTTGCGTTATGGATTTAGGGGGTTCTAGGGATCAGTTTCTACCACTTGCAGAGTTTGCCTACAACAACAACTACCAATAGAGTATTTAAATGGCTCCGTATGAGGCCTTGTATGGGAGGCAATGTCGGTCTCCAATTGGTTGGTTTGAGCTGGGTGAGGCTAGGCTATTGGGTACTGACTTGGTTTAGGATGCTTTGGAAAAGGTTAAGTTGATTCAAGATCGGTTTCACACAGCACAGTCTAGATAGAAGATTTACGTCGATTGGAAGGCTCGTGATCTTGCCTACATGGTGGGGGAGAAGGTATTGCTTAGAGTTTCGCTCATAAAGGGTGTTATGAGGTTCGGGAAGAATGACAAGTTGAGCCCTTGGTATATTGGCTCTTTTGAAGTGCTTGAGAGGATTGGAGAGGTGTCTTACCAACTTGCCTTGCCACATAGTCTATCGAGTGTTCAACCAGTGTTTCATGTTTCCATGCTCCGAAAGTATTTCGATTTTCCGTCTCATGTTTTGGACTTCAGCACAGTTCAATTAGATGGGGATTTGACTTATGATGTGGAGCCAGTGACCATTTTGGATCAGCAGGTTTGAAAGTTGAGGTCAAAGAATATAACTTCAGTGAAGGTGCAGTGGAGAGGTCAGCAAGTCAAGGATGCTACTTGGAAGACCGAGCGCGAGATGCAGAGCAGCTATCCTAACCTGTTTGAGACCCCAAGTATGCTTCTAGACTCGTTCGACGACAAACGTTTATTTAAGAGGGGGAGAATATGACGACTCATCCGATCGTTTTGAGTATTGTAGCCCTGTTCACCCATTTATTGCCTATTGTATATTCGTTTGTTGTTATGTGACTTGCCAGGGTAGTTGGTTTGGTTCCGAGGATATTTCAAAATAAATTGGGACACTTAGTCCAAAGGTTGGAAGCCTAAGTTGAAAGAGTTGACCGGATATTGGTTTATGTGTGAATGACTCTTGAATAGAGTTTTGATGGTTCCGATAGCTCCGTATGGTGATTTTGGGCTTAGGAGTGTGTCTGGATATTGATTCGGAGGTCCGTAGGTCATTTTGGCTTGAATTGGCGAAAGTTGAAAACTTGAAGGTTTGGAAAGTTGAGAAGTTTGACCGAGAGTTGACTTTATTGATACCGAGTCCGGTTTTCGGTTCCGAAAGTTGGAATAGGTTAATTGTGTTAATTAAGACTTCTATGCAAAATTTGAGGTCAATTGGAGTTGGTTTGGTATGTTTCCGCATTAGTTTTAGAAACTAGAAGTTCATGAATTCCCTAGGCTTGAATCGAGGTACGATTCGTGGTTTTAGTGTTATTTTATGTGATTTGAGGCCTCGACTAAGTTCGTATCATGTTTTAGGACATATTGGTATGTTTGGATGGGGCTGCGGGGGCCTCGGGTGTGATTCGGATCAAGTTTAGCTTCATTTTAGACTTTGTGGGATTACTGATGTTTAGGTTTGGTTTCCTTATTCGCGATCGTGTGAGAAGGTTCGAGATCGAAGGCCAATTTGGGTGATTGGTGAAAGTGTTATATGCGTTCGCGAGAGTTGGTCCGCGATTGCGGAGCTTTGGTCTGTGATACTATGCGAAAACAAGGGTGGTACCGCGTTCGCAAAGAAGGAAGGGGAAGGTTTGGAAGCCCGCGCGTTTGTTCTTCGCAATCGTGATATGGGGTCCCCGATCGCGCAACTTTGAGTTCTTGTGCATCACGTTCGCGGTTGGAGTTTTGCATTCGCGAAGGTCATTTTTTAGGTCAACATTCTTTTGTTCTTCGCGATAGCGAAGAGGAACCTTTGGCCAGCAGATATTAAATTTCAAAATCGAGGATTTGAACCCATTTTTCATATTTTGAGCTAGAGACCTCGGCTTTGGGCGATTCTTGAAGGGATTTTCAAGGAGTTGATTTGGGTAAGTGATTCTAACTCAGATTTGGTTAAATTACATGAATCTATCATTTGTTTAACAATAATTAGTGTTTTGGGATGGAAAATTTGGGGAATATTTGCGAAACTTCATAGACCGAATTTTGGGGATTTGAAAGGCAATTTTTTGATCGGAATTTGATGATTTTGGTGTGGTTGGACTCGTTGTTGAATGTGTGTTCTTATTTTATAAATTTTGTTGGATCTGAGACATGAGCCCGGGTTGACTTTTTGGGTTGGATTTTTGACTTTGGTTAAAGATCTTAGATTTATCATTTGGAATCAATTCCTATAGCTTATATTGATAGTATTACGTTATTTTTGGCTAGATTCGAGCTTTTCGGAGATCAATACGCGTGGGAAGGCCTTGCTAGTAGAGTGATTTGATTTTCTTAAGGTAAGTATCTTGTCTAAACTCGGTTGAGGCACTAGTTGCCTGAATTATTGTGATAGCTACATGCTATTGGGTACGCACATGCGTAGGGATGAACCCATGTGCAGGCATCGGGATTAATTATTCATGTTCGGGTTGTGCTCGGGCTCTTATAAGCCTAGAATTTGATTGTTAAACCTTAAGTTATGATGCTTTGCACATTTGTGACACTGTTGTGAACTATTTAAGCCATGTTTGAGGCTACATAGAAGCTTAAATCCCTAAATGAACCGATAAATTATATTCTTTGATGAAATTGCCGGTTCGAGTTATGATAGTACACTTGCACATGCCTACACTAGCATGTCGTTTATACCAGTCCAGGAGCATGAGATTTGTTATTCACTCATTTCATACACATATACTTGTTTATTTTCTCCTATATGATATGATTGGATTGGGTTCCTATGACCACGCCGGGCGGATTGTGTTATCTGTGACCATACCGGCGGATTGTGTTGTTGGCACGTGAGTTGTCCGTGCGGATCCAGATATTGATGTTGTTATCACGTGAGTTGTTCGTGCAACACGTGAGTTGTCCATGCGAGTTCTATTATTAGCACGTGAGTTGTTTGTGCAGTACATGAGTTATCCGTGCAGCGCGTGGATACGGATCCACCCCCCTATGGTCACCCTCTCATGCTTCTCTCTTGATGGCATACGCGGTTATTGAGAAACTGATCAATGGTTTGGTGCGGATATGAAAAGTTTGAGAAAATCTGGCCAGTGTTTTGTTGGATTTTGCATTCCATCTTTACTTGCAATTTCCTTGATTATTATCTGATTTAACTGCATATCATCTCTATATGCCAAGATATTGTCTGAGCAGGGTATTTTAGAAATTGAACACATACACACGTAGATGTTTACTTACTAAACTTTATGTTTGATTCCAATGTGTGTTAGGCGCCATCACGACATGTAGGAATTTTGGGTCGTGACAAAACAACTAGAAATGATTCTTCAAATTGATGAATTCACTTTAGCTAGAAGCTATAAACTTCATGGATTCATACTTAATTCAACAATGACCATTGTTGCTCCTAAACGCACACGCAAGTATATGTGGTCGACAAGTAATATAGGATTGTAAGTCTAGATATCGTATCCACAGGGACTTGTAATTAACTATCAACTAAATTAAACTAAGACAATTAATATATTCAAGCAATTTCTAAAGATTATTAACTGCAACTAATATAGAGTAGCAAACTAAGTGATTAAAGGAAACAAGTTGGCGAATATTAAAGACGAATTCAATAAGAGATAATATTCTAGAGCTATGGGTTAACTAACAATCCCGATGAGTTTTTCACTTAAATTGTCTAATTAATTTATCTAGTTTATTGATTGACGGGGTTAATAATACTCGTAACCTTCTCCCGAAGTACTACTCGCCTATTCAAACTAACCTAACGCCTATATTCCTATGGAATTAGGATTAACAAGAACACATTAATAATTCCCGTATAATAACCAAACAAGGCGATTAGGTATATCCCTATCCTAACCGCAAATCTGTTCCCGATGCTCGAGTTCAAGATCTTGCTATATTCAATCTTATTTGTAATCTAAAATTTCCTCTCCCAAGTTCAATCCTAGATTCGTAGATAGTATTCAATTGGTGATCAAGAAATCAAATAATTAAGCGCAATATTAGATAAATAAACCAATACAATAAAATAACAAGAACAATTCAAGCTTCAAACTACAACGTTCATGTAGCACCCAAAATTCTAGAACTAATAAACTATGAAATTAAAGGAAGAGAAGAGAAGAAAAACTAGTTGGAAGCCTCCTCCAAGCATGGTGTGTGTTCTCCCACGTGAATTCTCCTTCAAAGTATGTTAGATCTACTCTAAATTAGATCTAGAACCCCTTTTATACGACTTGGGGCCGTGTAGGCTGAAATAACATTGTTCCGGACGAAATAGGAAAACCCCCGCCTCCAGCGTCTAGGGCAGCACCTCGCGTTGGCCCTGGCGCAAAAAGCAGTAAGTTTTTGTGAATTCAACTCTTTCCCTTGAATTGTTTCTTTCTAATTTTTGTCTTCCACTTGGGGAGACAAAACCCAAAAGGTGCCCCCCTTTCTCCTTCTTTATTTATTCTTTTATTTTTCTTCTTTTTGTCTTCCGCGATTTATTCAATTTTACTCCAAATCTCTTCATCTTCACATCGTTTTATTCCTACACAATCAAAATATGATATTAAGCATAAAGTAATATAATTAATACTCAAGCAATGATTAAAAGTGCTAGATATAAGGCAATAATGATTAAATATATGTATTTTTGGTCGAACACCAACACCCCACACTTAGACTCTTGCTCGTCCTCGAGTAAGCATTAAAACCACTCTTAATAAATCAAGCCTAGAAACACCACCACTCCGTTTGATACTATCAATTAGGCCATATAGCAACTCAAACCATCAGATATACACTTTCTGATTATCGTGCAAGATATACCAGTAACAAACAAACAAACAATAAACTTCTAACCTCCTAACCTCAGAGACAGACTCTAACGTAACAAATTTAAGCTTGCTCACCTACTCTGTCAAAGAAGCTAATACCATCACCTATCTATCATGAAACCAATGTCCTCACAAGAATAAATAGTCCATACACTCAAATCAAAGAATGAATATAATTTAAGGACATAACATCAAAGAACAACTCTCGCACTTAAAAACAATATCACATGTAAGCACAAAGAACCATAGACTTTCCCATTATGCACATCTCTACTAATTAAGTGTGCTCAAATAGAATCAAATACGACTTTAACGGGTTGTAATATTGGCTAAGGTACGGGTAGGAGAATTATATAATAGTGAGTTACACTTCCCTAAGCACTTTGCACTTTTAGACTTCATAACTCATTATTTTTATCTCTTAATTTTGCTTTTCAGCCCTCTCTTCATCAATTGTTTCACAAGTATTTCCCTCATATCAAGAACGTTTCATTTTTTTCAAAGCAATTGTTTTTCATTCTCTTTCTTTTTCTTTTTCATGTCACATTCCTTCT
>AWOL01S0073522.1:0-65309 GCA_000715115.1 Nicotiana otophora | reverse complement strand
TCACTGGGGGTATGTACAGACTCCGGAGGGGCTCCTTCAGCCCAAGCGCTATAATCTGCACGGACAACTCACATGCCATAATAATAAAGTATGCTGCAGGCGGGCAGCCCCGATCCACCCTCATCCTCACAAATCAGGCCCTCGGCCTCACTCAGTCATAAATATCTCAAGCCACTCAGGCATTTCGGTAAAACAGGGCATTCGGCCCAAAATATTTATATGCATCAAAATAGAGTCATAAAAACTGAGTTATGCTGTAAACAAGTATAAACATGACTAAGTATAGATTTTCAATCGAAAACAATGAGAGGATAGTAAGAAATGGCCCCTAAGGGTCCAAACAGCATTGGCGCAAGGCCCAAACATGGCCTTCGGCCCAATTTACAGAAATTCTTTCTAAAACATATAAGTATCAAATCGTTTCAACAAAGTATGCAACTTTACAGTTGCTACGGGACAGACCAAGTCACAAATCCCCAATAGTGCACGCTCACAGGCCCGTCACCTAGCATGTGCGTCTCTTCAAAATAGTAGAATGATACGAAATTCGGGGTTTCATAGCCTCAGGACTAGATTTACAATCGTTACTTACCTCAAACCGATCAAATCTCTACCCCGCAATGCTCTTGCCTCTGGACTCGGCCTCCAAATGCTCCAAATCTATTCACAATCAGTATAATACCATCAATATACGCTAGTGGAATGAATTCCACAAAGAAAGCTTCAAAATTAGACCAAAACCCGAAATTGGCTCAAAAATTGCCTATGGGGCCCACATCTTGGAACCCGACAAAAGTTATAAAATCCGAAAGCCCATTTAACCACGAGTCTACCCATATTAATTTTACCAAAATCCGACCTCAACTCCACCCTCAAATCTATAAATCTTATTTCCAAATTTCTAAGTTCCAATCTCCGATTTACACCTAAAAATCATGTAATCTAGTCGGATTATTCGATGACAATTCAATATTACGAAGTAGAAATGATCACAAGGGACTTATCTCAAGTTTTCCTTGAAAATATTTCAAAACATCGTCTCTCCTCAAGCTCCAATTTGTCAAAAATGGCAAATGGGATGAAGTCTTTGTTTTTATAATTCTGCCCAGACAACCTCGGTTCTGCCTCGATCTTGGCCTTCGATCTTGACCTTCGATCCTGGCCCTCGATCCTGGCCCTCGATCCTGGTTCTCGATCCTATGCCTTCGATCATGTCTTCGACCCGGACTTCGACCGTGACCCTCGACCCTGGGCTCGATCATGGCTTTGATCGTGGCCCTTGACTCTAGGCTCGATCATGGCTTTGATCGTGGCCCTCGACTCTGGGCTCAATTTTTGGGCTCGATTTCTGGGAGATTTATGGGCTCGAATCTGGCAGAAAAAATTTCCAACAGAAGAAAATTGCAGCAGCTGTTGTAGTTCAATTTTTGATCCGTTAACCATCCGAAACTCACCCGAGGCCCTCGGGACCTCAACCAAATATACCAACAAGTCCTAAAACATCATACGAACTTAGTCGAATCCTCAAATCACCTCAAACAACTCTAAAACCATGAATTACGCCCCAGTTCAAGCCTAATGAACTTTGAAATTTTTAATTTCTACAAACAACTCCAGAAACTATCAAATCACGTCCGATTGATCTCAAATTTTGCACACAAGTTCTAAATGACATAACAGAGGTATTCCAATTTTCATAATCGGATTCCGACCCCGATATCAAAAAGTCACCCCCCGGTCAAACTTCTCAAAAATAAAACTTTCGGCATTTCAAGCCTAATTCCTCTACGGACTTCCAAATAATATTCCGGACATGATCCTAAGTCCAAAATCACCATACGGAGCTATTAGAATCATAAAAGTTCAAATCCAAGGTCGTTTACACATATGTCCATATCCGATCCACTTTTCCAACTTAAAATTTTCACTTATGAGACTAAGTGTCTCATTTCACTCCGAGTTCCTTCCGGACCCGAACCAACTAATCTGATATAACATAATATAGCTGAATAACACAAAAAGAAGTAGAAATGGGGAAAACGGGGTTATAACTCTCGAAACAACCGGCCGGGTCGTTACACCTGAGGGCTCGGGTGAGTTTCGGATAGACTACGGGATGTTTGGACTTAGAAAATCTAGTATTTTTGATGCAGCAGCTATTCTGGTATGTTCTTCTTCGCGTTCGCGAAGGTACTCTCACGAACGCGAAGGGTAAGCTAGTCAGGGTGAGTTTTTACTCTTCATGAACGCGAAGGTTTGGTTGCGAATGCGAAGCGATATGGGCTTTACCCTTCACGAACGTGAAGCGATGAGGGCTTTACCCTTCGCGAACGCAACCAGCTCATCGCGAACGCGTAGTGTTAGGGACCTGGGGAGGGATCAGTCACTCTTCATTGCGAACGTGAGCAGGGACTCGCGAACGCGAATGCCAGGGGGTGTAACCTTCGCGAACGCGATAGTGGTCTCACGAACGCGTAAGCTTGGCAAGCTTTGCTCTTCGCGAACGCGACAGTGGCCTCGCGAACGCGATAAACATTCGCCCAGTTCATAAAACAGTCCCAAAATGGGACTTAAGCCATTTCTTCAACTTCTCAAAAACCAAACGGGCTAGAGGTGATTTTCAAGAGATATTTTCTTCCCCAAAGTGTTGGTAAGTGATTCTAAACCATTTTGTTTCAATTACCCATTACATTTCATGAATTTTCAATCTAAAATCTAGAGTTCTCATGGTAGAATTGGGGGTTTGGGGTAGAAACTAGGGATTTCAAAATTTGGGGATTTAGACCTCAATTTGAGGTCGGATTCCAAAACCAATTATATATCTGATCTCGGGGGTGAATAGGTAAATGGATTTTGGTTCGAACCTCGAGTTTTGACCAAGCGGGCCCGGAGTCGATTTTTGATTTTTTGGAGGAAGTTTGGGAAAATCTAAATTTATGCAATGTAATTGATTCCTTTAGAAATATTTGATATTATTGAGTCATTTTTTAATAGATACGAGTGGTTTGGAGGTAGATTCTAGAGGAAAAGCTGTGATTGAGTATTGAGTGGCCTTCGGAGCGAGGCAAGTATCGTGGTTAACCCTGACTTGAGGGAATTAGGAACCTCAGACTATTTGCTATATGAAATTCATGTGAGCGGCATATATGTGAGGTGACGAGCACTTATGCACCGCCAATTTACCTATTCTCCCTGTTTCTCTCATTTTCTCATATTGTCTCTTTTTCCCATGTCTAATTGCTACGTGTTTAGACTAGTATTGTTAAGTTGATTGTTTTTATCATGTTTAAGGATCTTCTGGTGATAATTGAATATTGACTCCGAAGTTAAGGTTGATATTGTGGAACCAAATGTTGAAGTAAGGCTTGTATTTGTTATTATATCTCTTTGTTGTTAATTGTTCATTGCATTATGGTAATGGAGAGTGTTAATGCACGAAGGGTGATGCCGTGCAATATTGTGAGTGTTAATGCACGAAGGGTGATGTCGTGCCATATTGTGAGTGTTAATACACGAAGGGTGATGCTGTGTAATATTGTGAGTGTTAATGCATGAAGAGTTTGAGGCTGTACCATATTGTGAGTGTTAATGCACGAAGGGTGATGCCGTGCCATATTGTGAGTGTTAATGCACTAAGGGTGATGTCGTGCCGTTTCTATTAATTTTTATGGTGAGATTGAGAGTAAAAGCACGAAGGATGATGCCGTGCAATTTGTTTTCCTTTACTGTATTCGTTGTTCCTGTTGATCCATAGCATATTGGTTGTTTCAGTCATTATTTTGTTGTAGTTCTTTATCTCGTACTTCTCTCAGCATGTTCCCCCTCCCGATATTACCTGTCTAGCTTTTCATTGTTGTTACTTGTATATACACTGTTAAATTGTACAAGTTGATTTGTAGGTGCCTTGTCTTAGCCTCGTCACTACTTCGTCGAGGTTGGGCTCGACACTTACCAGTACATGAGGTCGGTTGTACTAATACTGTACTCTGTAATTTCTGTGTAGATGTGGGTGCCAGACCGAGTTGATCTGAGTTTAGCTGCTGGCTTGATCCGTTTGGAGACCTAAGGTAGTCTTGTTGGCGTCCGCAGGCCCTGGCATCCCCTTCTATGCATTTCCTTTACTGTTTCATTTGTATCGAAAATAATTATATTTCCTTCAGACATTTACTTGTAGTGAAATCTTAGAAGTTTGTGAATTGTGACTCCAGATCCGGGTGGTAGTAATTAATGCAGATTTTTTTTATATTATTTCGCACTCACTATATTCCATCTTAGCTAAATTGTTGTTATTTACTGAATGGAATAAGGATTGGTTTAATGATTCTATAATGTTGGCTTGACTAGCAAGTGAAATGTTAGACGCCATCATGGTCCCGACGGTGGGAACTCCGGGTCGTGACATATAATGAGAAAGAGAGGAGAGATTCTTATTTCTTCATCAATTGTGTGTATTTTTCTATCTATTACAAGGCCTTTATATAGGCATGAAAGTGAAGAAAAATATGTCATTGAATATGTCATTAAGCATAGAAATATGTCATTGAATATGTCATTAAGTATTTGAGAAGATCATCGAGGAAGAGTAGACATCCACCATAATTTGATTTTTTTTATAACACTCCCCCTTGGATGTCCATAGATAACGTGTCTCATTAAAACCTTATTAGGAAAAAACTCTATGGGAAAAAATCCTAGTGAAGGAAAAAGAGTACACATGTTTAGAAATACGCCTTTTGGTTGCCTCGTTAAAAACCTTGCAAGGAAAACCTAGTGGGACAAAACCTTATAAGGGAAAAAGAGTACAACTCGTATTAACTCACCCTGATGAAAGCATCAATTCATATCCTTGAGCTTTCGCATCCCAATCTTGTACACTAGTTTCTTAAAGGTTGACGTCGATAGAAATTTGGTGAACAAATCAGCCATATTATCACTTGAACGGATCTGTTGCACATTGATATCACCATTCTTTTGAAGATTATGTATAAAAATAACTTTGGTGAAATGTGTTTTGTCCTATCCTCTTTTATGAATCCTCCCTTCAACTGGGCTATGTATGCTGCATTGTCTTCATACAAAATTGTGGGTAGTTTGTCACACTTCAAACCACATTTGTCTCGAATAAGGTGTATTGTAGACCTCAACCATATATATTCTCGACTTGCTTCATGAATAGCAATTATCTCAACATGATTAGATGAAGTAGCCACAATTGATTGCTTAGTCGATCGCCAAGATATGACAGTGCCTCCATATGTAAACACATAGCATGTTTGAGATCGAGCCTTGTGTGGGTCAGATAAATACCCAGCATCGGCATAACCAACAAGATCGGGACTGCAATCATTGCCATAAAATAATCCCATATCGGTAGTCCCTTTTATATACCGCAATATGTGTTTGATTCCATTCCAATGTCTCCTTGTAGGATCAGAGTTATATCTTGTTAAGACATTAACTGAAAAAGTTATGTCAGACCTTATAATGTTAGAAAGATACATTAGTGCACCAATTGTACTAAGATATGGTACTTCGAGACCAAGAAGCTCTTCATTATTTTCATAAGGTTAGAATGGATCTTTATTTATATCGAGTGATCTCACAACCATCAGTGGTACTAAATGGATGTGCTTTATCCATATAGAATCTCTTTAAAATATTTTTAGTGTATGCTGATTGATGGACAAAAATTTTATCTTTCATATACTCAATTTGTAGACCAAAATAAAATTTTGTCTTTCCAAGATCTTTCATTAAATTCTTTCTTTAAATATTCTACTTCTTTAGGAAGCTCCCTAGGAGTTCCAATGATATTTAAATCATCAACATACACGACGATTATAACAAATTTAGATCCATATCTTTTTATAAAGACACAAGGACAAATTGAATCATTCTTGTATCCTTCTTTCAACAGGTACTCACTCGGGCGATTATACCACATGTGCCCTGATTGTTTCAATCTGTATAAGGATTTTTGAAGCCTTATTTAATAAATTTCTTGGAAACCTTAATATACTTTAGAACAATTTAAATCCTTAAATGATTTTTATTATACGCATATCACGTTTTTCTTGTATTGCCAGATTAAAACCTGAAATGACGACACCCACCACAGGAGAACATGTCTCTATATAATCAATGCTAAGATATTTACAAATCTTCTTGTGACATAAGTCGTCTTTATGTCTATCGACCTGACCTTTTTTTCGCACAAGAACACATTTATACCTCCACTGGCTTTATACTTTCAGGTGTTGGGACTATCCGTCCAACTTCATATTTTTCAGATGAAATCAATTTTCATTGTGTATTTTTCATTTGGCCAATCATTTATCTGTCCATATTTCATGACAGATTTGAGCTCAAGATCCCAGTCAATATTAATAATATTAAGCGCTACATTATATTAACAATATCGTCGACGATCATTTTTTTTATCAGTTCTGCTATTATCCAATAAAGATATAACTTATTAAGATCTATTTATCTTATTATTTTTAGGTACCTGAACCTCCCCATGAGGTCTTATGAAGTGTTATGTCTTGGTGCTCTTCTAGAGCACTTGCCTCCTTATTATGACCATCTTGAATATTTTCTCATCTCCTTCTTCAAGGAGTTTTATCTTTGGACCCGATTAGTCTATTATGCGTCATGCATTCCATAGACTTTATTCATTATGAACTTTATTTTATTTGGAGCATTAGCAGTTGGATATGACATTTAGCTTTGGGTAAGCAAATACGCCTGGCAATATTTTACAAATGAATTATCACTTGAACTTTAAGTTCATATTTTGTCGTACGAGGATCTAGATGTACTCATAATAATTCATTACATGCATTACTTTTTTAGTTTCCCATTTTCTCCCCCTATTGTTGGGATCACCAACACATATCCCTAGCTTTATTTGGGGATCCATATTTGTACATTGTGGTGGGACAATTAAATCATATAGCACATTCATATTTCTAGATGGAAATTATTTGGTTCCTGACCCTAAACTGATTGTGATAGAGAGATTAACTTGGCTAAATGCATATAAGTGATGTTATATATTAAATAATACATCACATACCAAATTTTATTTTGGTAGTTTTGTTCTCATAACCAATGATTTAGATATAATTGGAGGTATACAATTTCTGCTAAACCAACTTGAATTTAAACTAGTATTATCAAAATAAATCATCATAATTTATATTCTGGAACTGTACTCTAATAATTTGAGCAAACGCAAAAGCCAAACTGCAAGTTGATAACAAATGCACATGTGACCATAGAATAAATGCATCTATTAAAATCATATAATAGTAAACGGTCCACATGGCAGGTGATTTGGCCCATATATTCATCACCTTTTATTTGTTCCAGAAATCAAGGAATTCAATTCCAACCTTAACTGGTATATCATGAGAATAAACAACACAAGAGAATTCTTGAAGAATCTTCTATTTCTTCAATATATGCCAATGTAATTCTCAATTAATTTTTCGCATTATAATTGAACCGGAATGGTCAACCAGTCATGCCAACTAATATTTGTTTAAGTAACCTCTAGTTTACTTGTGACATGTGATTCCATCATCATGCTTATATTTGTATAGTATAAATAGAAAGAAAATCGGGTAATTTTTCATATTTACCCATTATGATTATAGAAATATGAAGATATTCAATATTCATTTCATTTATAGTCTCAATATGCCAACCACTTTGACTTATACATTTGAAACTCAAAAAGTTTCTTTTGAGACTTTATAATATCAATATCGTGAATAATTTTATTCATCCGGGTAGTAACAAATTAATTTTTTTCGGAGCTCTTAACAACTTTTGTGCTACAAAATCTTTTGTCACACCATTCATATGGTAAATATCTCCTTCACGGAGAAAATTATATCATAATAAATTGTCATGGTCAAAATCATCATAAGCAAAATCATTTCTTGCTTTAATTTTGCCTTTAATAACCTTTTATAAGGCACACCAAAATATTTTTTGGTGTATCACATGTACGCAGCCAATGACATATTCATGTAACCACACAATAATATTTATTCTCTTTATTTCACTAAAACCTTCCTTAGAGATGAGTTGTGTGGTATTCATCTAATCATGCATTGCATGTCTTTATTCATTACTTTTATCACATATTGCAACATTCATCTTTAGGAATGGTTCTGCTTTCTCAATGCCTATCACAAGTCATATTCTCTTTAAGGAATGGATCATAATCAGCGGCGTGCTTTATTATTTTTCATATCAATTTGATGGTAAACATTGCCTTCACATTTTGAAAGACTATTTTGAGAACCCTTATTGTTCTCCTTTTATAATCATAGTGATGATTACTATTATTTTGATCTTTGGAACGCCCACGTTCATTATTCAAGTACTTATCTTCATTTAGACTTATTATGCGCTGCTACCACATTCACTTCAAGAATAGAGCAAATCAAGTGGGGCAATATTCATGTTTTTTCATGAAAAATATATTATTTTTATTTAGTCATCATTATATCATCAATATGGTATGGTGGGACTCAAACCCAATATCTTACCAATATAAAGGCATGTTAGGCCATAATGAATTGGGACTCAAACCCAACTCTTATCATCATGGAGCATCAAAACTTGATCTTGATGTCTTACCCTCATGGTGCATTGCGACTTGAACTCATTGAAGTTGATATCATTAATAGCAAAGGACAAAAATAATTTCAAATGCGAAGGAAATGCTTACCTCTTGAGTTAAACTCTTCATAATGTCATTTGGATATAATTCTCAACAATAGACTTTCGTTTACTCAAATCAGTTAAGTAATTAGTGTCAAACAGATATATGAAAATACAAAATAATATTGAAAATTCACATGTGGTCTTTGCTGCAATAAGCTTACTTCAAGATGAAAGTGATATGACCAGAACATTAAGAAAATATTATGTATCAAACAGAATAATAGTACTACTAGTTACCATGCACTTTTGTAGAAACTAAGTATTATGCTCTCTAGAAAAATAAAAGGATATAGCAGAACCTTTACGTCAATCAGGGAATCAAAAAAATAGTGGACAAATCTCTCTCTACTATCTACTACTATATGTTTTCCATATAGAAATGATTCAACATAGTAATTTGATAAGAACTATCATCAATGAAAAATTTAGTGTAGTACATACTTCTTGTACTAATATTTTATCTTATCAAAATAAAATAGTTACGATTATTATTATTATTATTATTATTATTATATTTGACAGTAAACTAATATATAATCATTATACTAGGCATACTAAAATCGTATTATAAGGTAAAATTAACCATAGGCATACATAATAAAGTATAATTTTAATTTTGTAGATTATTTAGTATACCGCATGCCACCTATTATTTAGTTCATGAAAATTTAACAAGGTGACTTCCTTAGCAGCCACATAAATACTAATTTTTTAATAACCAGACAATTGCTTATTCTAAATAGTGGTACAAACTTATCTCGTTTAAAGCTTGGATTTATTGTTGTAGCAGAAAGGCGTGTCTGTAATACTACATACCTTTTTGAATAAAATCTGGATAAGTTTGACAATAGATCATCAAGATATACCTTACCAGAAGTGGAATTCAACCTTGAGGTTAGAGACTTCGTGCTGATAACGTGTTATGAAATATAGCTCAAAGTAACAATATAGAACAAGAAAAAACTAGCTAAGAGATATAGAGAGAAAGAGAGGAGAGATTCTTATTTCTTCTTTAATTGTGTGTATTTTTCTATTTATATTTTTAAAATTATATCTCATTAGTTTAAGCTTGTCCCTTTCCTTTTTTGTTTTTATCATTATTTTCTTCTATTTTTATTTCCTACGAATTCCTTTAAAAATTCAAGGCAAATGTTCTACTATTATGGAGGCTTTGATAATATAATTAAAGATAAAATTATTGAGAAATGTTATAATGTATGAGAAATTACTTCGTTTATTATTTCATGGTAAATAATGATTTATGGAGGAAATTTTTTATTTATATTGAATGATGTATTTTGATAATTTAAAATTTTAAATCATGTAACAATAAGTAATTATACCATATTCTCAATATTGCTAACATATATATATATATATATATATATATATATACAATTTATATTTTATATTTTAATTAAATAAAAATAATTTAAATTCTTTTATAATAAATATTTAAATATATTTTTCTTTTTTAAATAATTATAGACTGAACCTTGATATTGTTCTTTTTTGTAGTTTGACGCTTAAAAGTAGAAAGATTGGCCAAATACAATATACTTATCAAATAGTGAAATATATTTCAAATAAATTGGCCAAACACTTACTATTATTCTCCAAAAGTACATTTTCGAAAAGTACTAATGACAAAATTTACTTTTCAAAATAAGCCGTTTTTGACAGTTTTACCAAACATGCTCGAAATGTGATATTATAATGATTTAATTTACTACATACTTTTGTCAATACAATTATGTACACAAAAAGATTTCAGTTTCACAATAAGTCAGCTCATTCTCCTCTTCAATTTGTAGTTCCTCTCCCGTGTCTTCTCCTCCATTATTCAAGGATCTACCTTGACCTTTCCTTTAAGAGAGAGACAGAGGAGAAAGTAAAAGAAAAAAGAAAGGAAAAAATAAGAAGAAAATAATGCCTGCATTCTCATTTAAGTTGGTAACAGACAGAGAAGAAAAAATAAGTTGGTTGGCTGTCTTAACCTTCATTTTATTGGTGAGAATTCAATTCTCCGCCTTATATCATGTAATCTTGTATTTTTTATAAAGAAAAAAATATATATGATAAAGCCTGAATAAATTTACAGAATTTATATTAAATATGTCACACGGACTAAATGAATACTTTTTATTCAAATGTGTAGAAATAATATTAAAGAATTTGATAAATCGCCTCTTGTTGTCAAGTCCAGAATTACTCCCATAATTCTAATTAATATTATTTTTTCTATTTCTTGTCATATTTACTATACTTTTATTTCTATTCCTTTTATAACTTAAAATTTTCAAAATGTAATTTTAATTTGATATTTATCTATCAAATTAAAACCACCTTATCAAGAATAAGCAAGACAGACATTTTTAGGAAGCACCTTTTAGAAAATAATGAATACGTCAAAGTAAAAAAAAAAAAAAAAAAAAAAAAAAAAAAAATAAAGAGAAAAAAGAGTATTACCCGAGAGAGTCAACGGTCTACAAGATTGTACCACTCACACGATGAAGAGAATTGAGATCCGACGGTGTAGAAAACCCAACTAATAAACTAAGGCTAATTCGGTTCGTATAAAATAATTTCCCCGACAGAAAAACAACTTGATAAACACGATTCATTTAAAAGAGCTTATAAAAACAAAGAACACCATTTTCCCCCACGCATTTTTATTTTCTCTACAAGTTTCTCTCTTTCGTTGCGAGAACTCATAAGCAGAAAAAATGGTGAAGGGTCCAGGTCTTTATTCCGACATCGGCAAGAAAGCCAGAGGTCAGTTTTCCATCCCTTAATTTTTTTAATAATGGGTATTGTAAAATTGGATTGAAATGTATTAATATGTTCATTTGTTTGTGTTATATAGATCTTTTATACAGGGATTATGTCAGTGACCATAAGTTTACCGTTACTACTTACACTTCAAACGGAGTGGTTAGTATATCTTTTTCTACAGCTTTACATGTTTTTTGTTGTATTTTTGCATTTGGGTTCATAGTTGTGGGCCAGTATTCTTGATTTTTGTTATTTTATTTTGTTCCTTAAGTTGCATTTTTTAATTATTGGAATTTCGCTATTCAGTTTAGATGGAAATCTACTGTTTGATTTTTTTTCCTGCTTAATATGCCGTGGAAAATCTGGTGAAGATTATTGTGAGATTTAACCCAAGGTGTGGCTTAGCGGTTAATGAAGTGGGTAAAAATTATGGGTGACCATGGTTCAAATTACAACATCAAATAAAGCTAGGTGATTTGTTTTTATTTGACTAAGCTTTGACGGATAAAGTTAGTTGGTACTTAGGCTGATAGGAGGTAGTAGATACCTAGCCATGGTGCGCGCAAGCAGACCAACTAAGATTATATTGTGGGTTGAGAAGTGAATCTTGTGAGTGAGCCTCCTTGCTAGATAATGGAAAGTGGGAAATTCTTCTTTTTCTTTTGATAATAGTGGTGACTAGGCCAACTTGCGCACATTTCGGCTAGTCCATCGGGGTACCTGCTATCTCCCACCACCATAAGTACCAGGTGACATTGTGCACTAAGACATAGACATACGAGAAGAAATCACTCACCTTTTTTGCCTTAGTACTCTGGTCTCCATATGGTTGATTTGAGCTTCATCAACCACCAGGTCATTTTTTCCTCATTTTTTTTGTTTGGTAATAAAACTAAGAAGAAGTTGAGGACAGAGAAAAAAAGGTAACCAGTTATGTAGCCAAGAGTTTGGGCAATATGGCGGTTAATGAGGAAATAAGCACTACTCATTTGGAAAGAAGAAATGGGTTCTTATTTAATTGCATATTTGTATTACTGTCTACTGTTCCTCTTTCTCAAATTGAAAAGAACTTTAGAACTTTCTCTTTCTTTGGCTGCATGCAGCTTGGTTTCCGAAGTTAATTGTAAAACTGCAATTCTGGTTATCATGTGCATTCCTTTATGTTTAATATTATTTTTCTTGCAGAGTAACATGATTTGGAAGTTTTTAATGCCTTGTTCTGTCGTCATATTAACATTAAATAATCTGAAGTGAAATCCTTGTAGCTGAAAGTTAGGGATGATGGTAATCATCTTTATTTTGTAGGAGTTATTTTCTCCTTATAATCTCAAACTGCATTATGCATATCTTAGAATAGTTTCTTTGCTGTTGCCTGATGCGTATATTGGTTGCATTGCTTTGTTTAACAATGGATTACTGTTTCTTGATACTGCTCCAGTGGGTCTGTAAGTAAATGTATTGCTGTTCTGTCTCACTTTTCAGGCCATTACTTCATCTGGTGTGAAGAAAGGCGAGTTCCTTTTAGCTGATGTAAACACTCAGCTGAAGAACAAAAACTTCACCACTGATGTAAAAGTGGACACCAATTCGAATGTAAGTTTTGCTTCAATTTCTTTTGTTTGTTTCCTCTTCATTTTCTTTAGAGTTTCAAACATCATGACAAAATGGAAAATTTTTGGAGATTTGTTTTTCTGTTATTGGATGATTTAATGCTTCAAGAAATTTGGAATTTACAGTTTATTTCTCTTTGCTCTTAGGGGTCATTTGGTAGGGTGCATAAGAATAATGCTGAATAGGGTGTATTAGTAATGATGGTATTAGTTATGCCGACATATTTCTTATCCATCGTTTGGTTTGATGTATTTAAGCATTGCACAATTTTTAAAAGAATTGTTTGTTTATAAAAATATCCTCATAACCAGTCCATCACTTTATCTTTTTAAAAGAAACATATGTTGAGGAATGTTTTTATATGAAAAAGGTTTAAAACAAATTATTTGATTTGTCTACCTATATTGTAGTATAGAACTAAATATTTATTTATAAAAAAGAAAATATGCTAAGTATTTATTTATCTACTAGGGATATAATTTTATTTCCCACTTTCTTGGATTATTAGGCAAAGAAAGTTTGAATTAAAAAAATAAAAGGAAAATGAGTTGATTACAAGAGCATTCCAGTACGTAGTAGTAAAGTACAGATTTATAAATTTACAATGAATAAATTGGCGGAGTATGAATATAAATAGCGGGAGAAATTTCAGTATCAAACTTTACATCAAACTTGCATTAGTATAATAACATATTTTAATCAAGCATAAATTTTGAGGGACAATTTTGTCTTTAACTAAGCTAATACATGCATTAAAACCCATTGCATCGTTAATACCATGGTTTCCTATGCATTAGTTATGCATAGGATAATACCAAATAAGGTGTATAACTAATGCTTGCATAACTAATGCATAGGTTTAAAAAGTGTACCAAACAAGGTATTATTAATACACAAAGCTAATGCATGTATTATTTTATCTAATACATCCTACCAAACGACCCCTTATTGGGATTGTTTCATATTCTGGTTTTAAATTACAACAGATATCTAATGCTTTGTCCAGCAATTATAGCTGTAAGTTGAAATGTTATGACAGCCGGTGTATCAATGTCTATCATACATAGTTTCTGTGCGTTTCTCTTTCGTCAGACAGTTGAAGAAGTTCCATCCATCAGTGTTGTGTTATGTCGTCTGCTCGAACTTTGTCCATTCTCTTCCTGCACTCTCTGATTCTATCAACAAATCATGTCTTCTATGTTAGCTTATAATGTTTAGTAGTCTTGGTTGCAGTGATGCTCCTGTGTGATGTGATTGGATAAGCTACTTGAGACTGACTGACTCTCTCTCTCTCTCTCTCTCTCAAAAGTGGAGGACAAGGCTTAAGAATATAACAGATATATAGTTATTACATGCATTATCCTTTAATAAAAGGACTTACCTTTTAGATTTATTAAGATAAAGATTTTTGTTTTCTGTAGCTATAAGAAGATCGAGAAATCATTGACTTTTAGCAAAAAATATGCATGGATTTTATGTCTGTAATGGAACTTTATTTAGTGGATGCCCACTCTGTTCATTTTGGTAATGGTGGATTAATCTATTTTTAGACTGATTTTTATGTATATTTTAAATTCGAAAAGGCTAGATATATGATGGCAAATTTGATAATCAAAACGAATGAGTTTGACAGCAAGGTCAAATCATGATTGCTTAATTGAGTAGAAGAGTTTTTAGTTATCTAGCTTGCTGCTCCACACCCCCCTTCCCCAAGGAAAAAGTGATTTTTGTGCTCTTTCTTCTTTTTTGGTTTTTGAAGTTCCAGAGGTTGTTCCTTGTTAGGGTATTAAAGCTAAGTTTGACTTTATTTCCGTTCGAGCTGGGACTGTAGTGCTCTTGACCATTAATTTGATTTTAATAACACAGGTCTACACTACCATTACTGTTGATGAACCTGCACCTGGACTGAAGACGATCTTCAGCTTTGTTGTTCCAGATCAGAAATCTGGAAAGGTATTTGGTTCTTCTTTCATCGCATGAATATTTTTCGGAATTTCTTTATTTCTTACTAAACGAATCATATTGCTTACAGGTAGAGCTCCAGTACTTGCATGAGTATGCCGGAATCAGTACTAGCATTGGACTTGCAGCAAGTCCTTTAGTCAACTTCTCTGGTGTTGCCGGCAACAATAAGATTGCATTGGGCACTGATCTTTCATTTGATACCTCGTCAGGCAATTTCACGAAATGCAATGCCGGTTTGAATTTCACCACTTCCGATTTGATCGCGTCCTTAGCATTGTAAGTACTCAAGTGGGTTCTTTTTGGACATTAAATATGTTTGGTTTCTCATTGATTTAAATTGTCTTCTAGCCCTACTTTTGTGTTGGTTGTCATAAAATGCTATACTTTTCTGTTAGTTTTCTGGTTTTGTGCCACAAGGAAAACACTGGTTTTGGATTCATATTGTTTTATTAAGGCGGAAGACTAATTCATCCACTGATGAGTTGCTCTTTTGAAAAGAAATGACTACTGTAATATAATTCTACGAAATCATGACTTGGGGTTTACATGTCTCTTGACTGTTCCTCTCTGTGCTTATCCAATGCCATATTATGGTCAATCAATCATTGTTTCTGGACTGATAAGATGAAATCAATTATCAGGAATGACAAGGCTGATACGCTCACTGCATCCTACTACCACACCGTGAATCCGTTGACCAATACAGCTGTTGGTGCAGAGTTGACTCACAGCTTCTCAAGCAACGAGAACACTATGACCATTGGAACACATCATTCCTTGGACTCACTGACCACAGTGAAGGCTCGGGTTAACAGCTATGGTAAGGCAAGTGCTCTCATTCAGCATGAGTGGCGTCCAAAATCCCTCTTTACAATCTCTGGCGAAGTGGACACCAGGGCAATTGAAAAGAGCGCCAAGGTTGGATTGGCTGTAGCGCTCAAACAATGAGCTGGTTACTACCTTATACAGGAAAGTAAATGCGGCTGGTTTCTTTTGTCTTAGCCCGAATCAATAAATTAGGTAGAATTTTTTTAGCACATAATCCTTCTCACTAGGTGGACAATGATCTTATGAGTGTTACTGATATCCTATACGTTTTCTGGGCTGTAAAGAATAATCTTTAGCTGGTGGTGCAAAGTGCAAACCAGTATGATTTTCTGCTTTGACCTATCAAAAGGTTAATTGTGTTTATTTGATTAATTTGTCTTTCTTGTTATATTGTGAGCTTGTGTAAGTTATCTGCCCGAGTCTTGGTGAGCAAATTTATTGATGCAGGTTATTGTTGCCTGTAGCAGTAGATTAGTTAAGGTGCGTGCAAGTTGTTCCGTGTATACCGATATCCTTTAGCAGCGAAAACCTTGATCTTATGGTGCTAATTTCCTTCTTAAAATGTCTCATTTTTATGTCTTTTTTCCTTTATAATCGTATCAAAAGTGTGTCATGAAAACCTGTATTTCCACGGATAGATGTGAGAGTTACGGAGAACTTCAATCTTATGAATCTTAATTTGTCTATAAAGAACAAATTAGTGTTGAAATGAAATAGACCGAGACAGAGGAATGTATATAATGATTCATATACTTCCCTTCATTCCAATTTGTTGGCATAGTTCCTTATTAGTTGGTTTTAAAAAGATTAATATTTCATTATATTTAAAAATAATGTATCTTTAAATTTTTCATTTTATTTTTAATAACACGTTTTGTTGTCATGTAAATATTATGCTATGTTCAAGATCATTAGTTTCAAAAGTTTTAAGTTACACAAATGTTTTGACATGTTTCAATTATCAAACCAAACCAATGGTGTCGGGTTTTTAAATATTTATATGTATAAAATATTTTTGAAAATTATACTCCCTTCGTTTCAATTTATGTGAATCTATTTCCTTTTTAGTCCGTGCCAAAAAGAATGACCACTTTCCCTATTTGGAAACAATTTACCTTTATACAATGATTTATAGCCACACAAAATATATCTGCCTCATTTTACACCACAATTCAAAAGTCTTCTCTCTTTTTTTAAACTCCGTGCCCAGTCAAATGAGTTTACATAAATTGAAACGGAGGGAGTATAAATGTACTATCGGGTTGGTTTGGTTTCGGTTTGATTTTTTTTAGTTAAAACCAAATCAAGCCAATTATGGTCAGGTTTTATTTTTCAATACCAAACCACATTGATTTTTTTTTCCGGTTTGACTCGAATTATCGATTTGGTACGATTTATCGGTTTTCTCTGTACATTCCTGTTTAATACCATAAGTTTTAACATTTTTTTTTATACTTTGTGCTGAGTTGACCTGAATAAACAAACTGATAAGGAAAGAGTAATTGTTTTCTACTAATCTGGGATTGGTGAGTTTAGTTGATTGATTCAAATGTCAGGATAACTTGTTCCACGGTGGTAAATGTCTATTTTTGTTCTTCTAATAATTTTTTGTTATTTTAATACAATTTAGTAGGAAAGTAGCTCCATACAAAATTAAGCCAATGATTTGTCTTTTTATTGAGGCTGTGTGTGAAAGAAAGAAACCAATCAACCTTTCTGGAAAATACTCTACAGCGAAAGTATTTCTGAAACCACTTCTCGGCAGTTGTAGAATCAAAAGGCGGGTTTTTCGAACAAATACTTTTTCTTAGTTTCATGAATGCTATTAAATATACTAGGTAAAATAAATACCTCAATTTTTGCCTTATTCAAATCAAAGTCTAAGCAGGTTTTCTCCAAATTGATATGTCTGACTTGTAGTTAATATTGCGCTTGCCTATACTTCCTATAAAGACGAGTAGTTTTACTATTTGGTCTTGTGGAGTATAATTTTTAAGGAGATTTAATTGGAAAACTCGTTGATCATAGTGTGAGAGAATCTCAATTTGTCAAGCATCATCAGTTTTAAATCACATTCTAAGAACATTTTTTTCTTCTTTTTAAAGTACAACAGTAGCACTAGAGCTCTCATAATTGATCTCATTTATTGACTTTTACAATTCATTTTTGCCCCTGATTTTTGTCTCATGATAATTTCTTTATTTTTCTCTCTTTTCCTTTTTGGGCAATTTTCTAATTTCACAATTATTATCACAACATCGATATATCAGATAAATCCAGAATCCAGACTATGCTAATAATCTATGTTGAAGTTTAAATACTAGGTATTCAGGTGGGCAAGTTTAGTAAAAGTTGAACAAATTGTAAAAAAAAAAATCTTTTGTTTAGGCATTGTCTCCTCGCAGCTGCCTTTGTTGTGGTATTTAGAGCTAGTTTGACTTTTAATTTATTTTTTGATAAGATACCTGGCTTGAGTTATTGTAACTAGTCCTAGTTGAAAATGGGTTTTCATACATGTATTTTTAAGTTGTAAATCAATAACAACAATAATAATGCTAAAAAGAAAAGGAAAAGTATGGGTTCAATGAAATCTTTTAACGCCAAGATTACTTTTTTATTTTATTTTATTATGAATGAAAAATAAATAGATTAAACAAGTACAACTAAGAGCTGATAATACAAGCAACTTCTCCACCGTTGTAATGGCTAAGGGAAACTGTGGTTAGACAAAAGATTACTACAAAGATCAAAAGTTTTCTCAAACTGTGGATATGTGATTGACAAAAGGTAAAATTCAACAATCATAAAGCAGTAAGTATTTTGGAAGATGGACTTGCTACTGAAAAATTATTTCAACGAATTTTCTTAAACCTTTCTTCTACAATTGCCCGCTGCTGAATATGCAGTTGCTACGTGTGTTGTTGAACGTGCAATTGTGCACGTTTCAAAAATACAAAATTTAAAAAGCTAAGATGAAAATACTAAAAAAGAAATATATATTGATAGAAAAAATAATAAAGATAAAAACATGGGTAAAACCTTTTTCAATACACGACCATATACAACAAAAATCCAACCGTTTTTGGACTTCTCTATTAGGTAATAAGTATTCATTCTGTCCAAGTATTTGAGCTATAAGTATTCATTCTGTCCAAAAAAAAAAAAGATCAGGTGATTGTATTCCTATGCTGAAGATTTCTTTGGACAGGAGGAGCTGAAATATCTAAGAAAGCTCTAATTGCATGAGATAGACTATATTGGCCCACAGCTACTAGCGGTTTGGACATACTTTTGTTTTTCCTCAAATTGAGTCACGATTTTATTGCCACTGAGAAATGATATTGTAAAAGGGGGACTAGGCTTTACCTTTTACTACATAATGTAAACTTGATAAATCAAGTTAGAGAGAACTAATATTCTAATTTGTGGAACTCCAAAATATTTTACATTAAGTGACAATAAAGCTAAAAACATCAGGACGGCTGATAAGTGAGCATACTTGATCTTTTCTTCTTGACTCTGAATGATGGAATTTGCCACTTATCGGTGTTCAAAGACCTCTATCCTGCCTTGGTAGATCAACAAAGTTAGTGTATAGACGAAAAACATCCTGGTTATGGCCCTGAGAGGTCAGTTTATCTGCAACTTGATTGGCTTCTCTAAAGCAATCTACAATAATAATACCATGCCTATTAACCAAATGTCTTATCTCTTTAACAGTGTCATTAACCCTCCAAGGGGTTGTCCATATGTCTTTTACAGTATTTTGGAGCAATAGAGAGTCAGTCTCCCCTAAAAACAAATTGTACCCCTTATCAATGCACCATTTAAGTGCAAAAAGGAGAGCACATGCCTCAACTCAATTACTTATGCCTTGTCCCATAGAGATAGAGTAAGCCATAATAAATTTACCTTCACATTCTCTAATCACTCCTCCTCCTCCACAAACTCCATTAATACATGGCCCATCACTATTTAGCTTTACAAACAAATTGGGTGGTTTGAGCAATAGTACCATAGAGATTGAGTAGTCTACTAAAGAGATTTCACATAGTCTGCACACATCTTCCCAGTTATTCCTAACAGAGACCTTGAATCGAGAATTAATAAGATGGATGACGGTAAAGGATATTAGGCTTTAGATCTAATAAAGGACGGATGCTCCATCCCATATTTAGAGCTATACCTTGATTGCCAAAGCTCCCAAGAAATAATAGGAGGAAGAACTTTGTGAATATAAGAAGCAATAAGATTCTTAGCATGATGCCTCCAGCAGTTATAGAGCAAGGTTCTCAGATTAATGCCTCTGTACGCTATGCCTAAGCTACCCACAAAATAGCTCCAGATTTGTTGGGAAAATTAGCCAGAATAAAATAGGTGCTCAGTGGTTTCGAGTCCAGGAAACATACCAGGGGCAATACATCAACAACATCTAGAAGCTATATAAATGCCAAACATATTGATCTTCTCATCGGTAGGGATCTTATCATATCCAGCTCTCCAAGTCATGAAAGACATCTTAATAGGGACATTTTTGGATCAAATTCTAGAGTCAAACTGAGCTAGCACTCTCTTTTGCTTGAGTAAGTTCTATGCAGACGAGACCGTGAATTTTCCTGAGGTATAAGAAGTTCAAATAGGAGTGTCATCAACCTCCTGACTGATGCAGGTAAGGGAGGCCACCAAATCATTCACAACATCAGAAGGTTGATTATGAAAAGTAGACCAATCCCACTGGCCATCTTTGAACACCTCATTGAGCTTGATATTGCCGTGGATATCTTTCCCATCCAAAAAGTTGTAAAATGGTCCAACAGACAACCATTTATCAAACCAAAAATTGATATCCCCTCTTCCTATTTTCCACAGGATGTTATTTTTCACATTGCCTTTCACAGAGCACATGGCTTTTCAACTTTGAGATTGACCCTTCTTCCAAGTTAAAGTGACTGGACTAAACCCTCTATAGTATTTAGCTTTCATGAATTGTGACCATTAATTAGTCTTCCTTAACTTGCACCATTGCTTAGCAGTGAAGGCATTACAAGTGTCATCAAGCTTCCTGAAATTTTCCCTTCCTTCCTCATATGGGAATCCAAGAAACCCAGTGACGCCTCCCACCTGTGTCAAGGCCAGACCAAAAACATCTAGCAATATATTTTTCAATCATCTCCAAAGTACCCTTTGGAGGGTATACTGCAGCCATGGTATGAATGTTGAGAGCAAAAAGGGCATGCTTAATAAGTACTGCTCTACCCTCAGTAGACAAAAACTTTAAGTGTCATCCTTTTACTCTATTAATCACCTTTTTCACCAAATCAGAGAAAAAATATAGCTTTTTTTTACTAGAGTAAATAAGATAACCCAGGTACTTCAATGGTAACTTATCAAATCTCATACCCAAAATCCTTCTAACTCTAGCAATGGATCTTTGAGTAGTGTTAGTGGACATGATATAACAACTTTTGGACCTATTGATTAATTGTCCAGAGACTTTATCATATTTATCTAGAGTATCAAGAACAAGTTGGAGGGGCTGCTTTACACCACTACAGAAAATAATAGTATCATCTGCAAAGGATAAGTGATTTATCTGCGGGCCAAGAGAATTCATATAAAAACCTTTGAATCAGTTGTTGTTTTGAAGATTATTAAGCATATGTGAAAGCAGTTCAACACTAAGAATAAATAAAGAGGGAGAAATTGAATCACCCTGTCTCAAGTCTCAACCCTCTCCCGCATTTGAAAAAACTATGCCTACTACCATTGACAACCAATTGTTGGAGATGAATCTATATATGCGATCAATCCAATTCTCTGCAAAATCTAGCTGTCTGAGCATGAAGCATGAAAAAGGCCAGGCCACTCTATGACCACATTGCCTCCAACCTTAGGTTTGTCAATTTCATTGACTATCTCCTGAGTAAGTAGAATATTATCTGTAATAGCCCTTCATTTGACAAAACCACGTTGGTTAAGGGTAATGATTTTAGGGAGGATACTACTAAGTCTGGCATTTAGCAATTTGAAAATAATTAAACCTTTATAGAAGCTTCAATACTAGAATATGAAGTGAAATAGATGGATAAGTTCTCAGTCAAGATGCTATACTCTAAGATTAGGGGAAGTTCCCTGAAGTTAAATAGAGGAGGGTTGTCTATAATAACCAAGGTGCTCCCTGGTGGATCGTTATTCTATATTGCACTATTAACAAGAGATTGCTAACTAAAGACAAATGTGTAAAATAGGGTATTACAACTAATCTGAGGTGTCCTTTGTGTTCTTCTGATGATGAGATCATTGATCACCTGCTCATTACTTGCCATGTTTGTGCTAATGATCTGACAAAGCTGTTGCAATGAATGGGAATATGCAGGCAAGTAATGGAGTGGCAAAGTAAATTGAGTTTGGCTAATTTGCAAGCAAAAAGAAGATCTTTAAATGCGTCTCTCTATAGAATAATTATTTATTATGTTTGCATAAAAGAAGCTTGAGAATCTTCCAACAGAAGAGTAGGACTCCAGAAGCAATTGTGAGACTGTTCATTTAGGAAGTCCATTGCAGATGATGTATGCAATTTTAGACTAAGTAGACATTATCAACTCTTAATTTATATCCTTAGCTTTTGTGAGATGAGGTAGCAAGCTATTAAGAGTGGTTAGTTATATGTATGTTGGCTGCAAATTTGGGGCTCCATGTCCAAATCTTGTGGATTTGTTCCTTACTTTTGTACATGTTATTATCAAAAAATTATGTTTGTGATGAATCTACCTACCAACGGATTAGAAAAGATAAAACCTTGTAAAAGTTTAAAATATTTTAAGAGTTTTGCTTAAAATATAATATTTATTTTAACAAGTCTACCCTACTTCCTCCTTAGCCAAATTCATCTCTCACTTCAGGGTAAGAGATATATGATTAGCGTTTAAACCTCTGCCTATTATCTCCTTCCATATTTGGTTGGATAATCCAATTAATAGAAGTTGAACCAATAAGATAACATTTTATGATGAAATATATAATATATGTATACGGTAAAATTGATTTGTGACAGTTGGACGAATAAAAAAGATAACACGTGGAATTGAAGTCAGGCAGGATATGAGTCAGCAAATAGTCAATACCGGTTGCCAGTATGTGACCAGTACTGGACGAGTCCCGAAAATAGAGTAGCCGATGATAGAAGTTCAAAGTGTTGACATCGGATAGCTTTCAATGAACGATCGTTACAGGGAATATCTGCATTTATAACCAACCATTATGCAACCATCAATGACGGTATTATTCCCATTCAAGAAGAGCTTGATTTGGGGATCTTGTCTCCCTCAATATAGCTATAAATAGGAGAATTAGCATCCATTATAAAAAAATATATTTAGTACACAAAAGCTACATTCTGATTTCATTTTATAACACTATTCTCAGTCTTTATTCTTGAATATTATTCTCGCTTTTGCCACGGAGAGGCTAAGTTCATAGCCAGGCTTGTATTTTCCTTAATTTTATTTCATATTATTATTTCTGTTATTATTTATTTCATACTTTAGGATCAAATCGATTCACTTTTCTATAAACCATGTTACATATTTAATTGTACCGCTTTACGGGTAAATAGTTTGGCGCCCACCATGGGGCATAGACAATTGTGTAATTGCTTTGATCCATTAATTGGTTACAAATAAGTTTTGATTCCTCCCTTAGCAAAAGAAAGATCAGGTATGGAAGCTGTCAACAATGTTTACAATGTCAGAGCACACGATGAACGGGAAAATGTGTTCCAGCGTAATGATTCAACCAGTGAAACCCGCAATGAAGGGGATGAAGCAACCCCAGCTCGCAAAGGTCAGTATCCTCGGCATTTGCAGGGCTCAACTCCTGATGATGCAGAGGATGTGCATGTTATTGAAACAGTCAAAATCTTGAGAGAACAACAAAAAATGATTATTGGTCACATCTCAAGACAAGATCGGGTGATGACGGAATTGAAGCAGGTGTTATTGGATACTTACAATAATGCTAATGGAAGGGCTCCGGTTCTTCCTAGTGTTCCCACAAATCGAACGGCTCAAAGAACCGACAATGATACTCCAAGGTAAGGGGTCAGTTTTGACGAGGCCGGAGGTACCGATAGTGGATCTAGGAACAACAACTTAAATGGCCCTTTCAAAATCGAGCTCATTAGATTCATGAGAGAAATGCTTGAACGAATGGATCAGAACGCAAAAGAGTTTCATGCTCGGATAGATCAGATCCCAGGAGTGTTGCCGGTGTTAAAGGGACCAAATTCAAAGAAGTATATGCAGTTACCGTTTAAACCAAGTGCGGCACCAGAGTTGATCCCAAAGAGGTTTAAGATGCCGAATATACCATAATATAATGGGACTCCGGATCCACAGGAGCACATCACGACCTACACTATGGCAGCAAAGGGAAATGACTTGGCCCAGTACGAGATCAAATCGGTTTTGTTGAAAAAGTTTGGCGAAACCCTTACGAAGGGTACCTTAACGTGGTGTTATCTCTTTCCTGAGCATTCTATGATTCTTTTGAAATGCTCGCAGATTCGTTTATCAAATCTCATGCTAGAGCAAGAAAGGTCCAAGTAAGGAAGGCAGATATATTCAGAATATCCTAAGGTGAATCTGAACTATTACGAGAGTTTGTGATCCGATTCCAGAAAGATAGGATTTTGTCACTAGCAGTTCCGGATAAGTGGGCATTGGAGGCGTTTACAAAAGGTCTCAAACTATTGAGCTCTGAGGCCTCCCAAAAATTAAAGTAAAGCTTGCTTGAATTTCAGGCAACCATATGGGCAGATGTTTACAACCGTTACGAGTCAAAATCAGAATAGAAGATGATCAACTAGGCTCCTCGGTGTCTTCCAAAGAACGGAATTGTGACCAGAATCAAGATAACCTAAGAATTATTTGATGTAGATTAGAGGCCCTCTAAAAATTGTTTTCAACTTTACGAGAGGGCCGATGGGCATGGTAGAAGGGATAGGTTTGCTTCCGATAGAAGGGAGATCGTCGTCGGAGCAGCAGATCGTTGTAGGATAAAGAGGCATCGAGGTCCTAAGATTCCACATATCCCAGGTTATCCGATTACCATTTTAATATCAGCATGGTAGAATTGGTGTCGGCAATGAGGAATATTAAGAAGCTAGGTTCCCAAAACTAATCCGATCGGATCCTAGCCAAAGGGATCATAATCTATAATGTGAATTCCATGGGACTCACATCCATAGGACATGGGACTGCCGACATCTTCGTGAAAACGTGGTAACATTATTGAAGAATGGTCACCTCGGAGAGTTTTTAAGCGACCGCACCAAGAACAACTATGGGAAACCGGGATAATGCAGAACCATTGAAGCCGATAACAGGATCACTTCGGATGACAATCAATATGATCTTCGGAGGAGACGAACTCATGGGGTGACATTTTCGTCATCAAAGAAGAGGAAGATATCGGTGACTCACGGCAAGAGGGTCCGAGAATTCTCAGAAGATGATATCTCCTTAACAGAGAAAGATGCGGATAGACTTCTTCTACTGCATAACGATACTTTGGAAATTTCTCTTAATATTTTAGATTTCAAAATTAAGCATGTTTTGGTTGATCTAGGGAGTTTGGCCAACATCATACAATGGAGATATTTGGAGCAAGCAAAGTCAACTAGGAACATAATTCTGACGACAAAGCTTCTAGTTGGCTTCAACTTAACAAGTGTGACAACCCGAGGAGAAATGTTTTTGCCCATACATGCCGAAGGAATAACAAAGACCACCATGTTCGAAGTGGTAGATGGCGACATGGGCTACAATGTAATACTCGGAAGGCCTTAGATACATGAAATGAAGGTTGTACCTTCAACATACCATCAACTGTTGAAATTTCCGAAACCTGTAGGGATCAAGCAAATTAGAAGGGATCAATCGACTGCAAGGGAGATGAATACAATAAACGTTTTCAGTAGCAAGGGCAAAGAAATGAGAAAATAACAATTACAGGAGTCAGTGCCTTCTTCCATCTCAATTGAAGATGATAAAGACGAGGAGTCATCAGAATTATATCAGGTACCGAGGTTTTTTCAGGTACCAAAGGAGACGGATGCGACTAAGTCAACCACAGAAGAGCTCGAACAAGTGGCCTTGTTCGTAGAATTTTTGTAAAGAAAAATCCATTTAGGAACGGGGTTAAATCCCAAAGTCAAATTAAAAATTATGGATTTTCTTAAATCTAACGTCGATTGTTTTGCTTGGTCGCATTCAAATATGATAGGTACTCCATTGGAGGTGGCAGTCCAAAAACTGAGTTTGGATCCCAAATTTCCTCCGGTAAGGCAGAAGAAGCGACTGATAGCAGAGGTCAGAAACAGGTTTGTTAAGGAAGAAGTAACCTGGTTACTTAATGTTGGTTCGATTTGAGAAGTAAGTTACCCTGATTGGTTAGATAACGTAGTAGTAGTGCCTAAGAAGAATAATAAATTTTGAATGTGTGTAGATTATAATGATTTAAATAAGTCATGCCCTAAAGACTCTTTCCCATTTCCGAACATTGATCAAATGATTGATGTTACGATCGGGCATGAGTTAATGAGTTTTCTTGATGCTTATTTCGGGTATAATCAAATTAGAATATACCTGGAAGATCAATAGAAGACTTCTTTCATCACGAATTTTGGCACTTATTGCTATAATGTGATGCCTTTTGGTTGGAGCTACTTACCAAAAGCTTGTTAATAAAATGTTTGAAAAACAGATAGGTAAGACAACAAAAGTTTATATTGGTGACATGTTAGTTAAGTCTCTTAATGTAGGAGATCATCTGGAACATCTCCAAGAGATATTCGACATTTTGAGAAAATACAATATGAAACTCAACTTGAAGAAGTACATATTCAGAGTTGGTTCAGGTAAGTTCTTAGGGTTTCTGGTCTCTCAAAGAGTAATCGAGGTAAACCACGATAAAATCAAAGCCATCGAGGATATCTCGGACCATATGCCAAGCATGAAGGAAGTACAAAGGTTGACCGGTAGATTGGCAGCTCTAAGAAGGTTCATCTCGAGATCTTCAAAAAAGTGCCATCATATTTTTTCACTTTTGAAAAAGAAGAACGATTTTGTATGGACTCCAGAATGCCAATAGGCGCTGAAGGACCTAAAAAGGTATCTATGTAGCCTTCCGTTGTTGTCAAAATTGGGGGAAGATGAGCAACTGTTAATCTATTTGGTGGACATGGAAGTAGCGGTAAGATCCGTTTTGACCCATGAAGAAGAAGCTACATAATTTTCCGTTTATTATGTTAATAAAATATTATTGAGAGCGAAGACACGATATCCGCATCTTCAAAAGCTGACCTTAGCTCTCGTATTTGCCTTTTGAAAGCTGAGGAATTATTTTCAATGTCATCCAATAATCGTTATGACGACCATTCCCTCAAGGAATGTCTTTATAAGCCTGAGTTGTCAGGCAGTTTGGCTAAATGGGCAGTCGAAGTTAGTGAATTCGACATTGAATACAAGCCCAAGACTACAATCAAGTCATAAGTTTTGGCCAACTTCATGGTCGATTTTAGTTCGAGATTAATGCCTTTAGCTACTAAAGAAGCAGTGTTGATATCTGGAATAGTATCGGGAGTTTGGACCTTGTTTACAGATGGAGTTTTCAACGTAAAAGGGTCCTGTCTCGGTGTAGTTTTAATAACTCCTTCAGGGGAAATCCTAAGGCAAGCCATTATAACTGTCTCGTAAACTAACAATGAAGACGAGTACGAGGCTTTAGTTACAGGACTTGAACTAGCTCGGGGACTAGGCTCCGAGGTCATCAAAGTAAAGTGCGATTTCTAGCTGGTGGTGAACCAAGTATATGGAATTTTTGATACTAAGAAAAAGAGCTTACAACAATACTTGATCAAGGTTCAATCATTACTGGCCCAATTCAGGGAGTGGTAAATTATCCACATTTCCAAGAGAGGAAAATGTGAGGCACACACATTAGCCAATTTGGGTTCGTCCATAGAAATGAAAGGATCTGATTCTGGTGCGGTAGTTCAACTGTTGCATATGGTGTTGGATATGGACGGCTGCAGTGGAGTTAATTCAACCAACTTAATCCGGGAGTGAAGGAAGGGGTTCATTTAATAACTAAGGCATGGCAAATTGCCTGAAGACCCAAAAGTATCCCGTACACTAAGGACCAAGGCGACTCGTTACTGTCTTGTTGACGGACAGTTATACAGGAGGTCATTCCAAGGGCCATTGGCTCGGTGTTTAGGGACGTAGGATGTTGATTACGTGATGAGGGAAATTAATGAAGGAGTTTGCAGGAACCATTCCGGTACAGACTCGTTGGTTCTCAAGTTAGTCAAAGCTGGCTACTATTGGCTTGGGATAGAGCAAGACACAATGACCTTTGTACAAAGGTGCGATAAATGTCAATGCCATGCACGATTAGTGCATCAACCGGTGGAGCTTTTACATTCAGTGGTGTCACCATGGCCATTCATAAAATGGGAAATGGACATAGTTGGTCCTTAACCATAAGGACTCGGAAAGGTAAAATTTCTTTTGGTTTTAAGTGACTATTTTACTAAATGGGTTGAAGCAGGTGCTTACCAAAAGATAGGAGAATGAGAAGTGATTGATTTTATATAGGGCCACATAGTCTGTCGATTTGGAATACAAAAAGAAATAGCTTGTGACAACGGGCCACAATTCATAGGTTCCAAAGTCATGAAGTTTTTGGAAGGATAGAAGATCAAATGAATTACGTCTTCACCATACCACCCGAGGGCTAATGGACAGGCGGAGTCAACCAACTAGCTAATTATTCAAAACCTTAAAAAGAAGTTAGAAGATGCTAAAGGCAAGTGGACAGATGATCTACCGGATGTATTATGGGCAATATCGGACTAGGGCGATGTCGAGCACGGGTAAAACACCCTTTTTACTTGAATACGGTTTAGAGGCTTTAATACTGGTGAAAGTGGGGGAACCGACCTTAAGGTTTTCCCGAGCAAATGAAGAAATAAATAATGAGGCATTGCTGGTTAAACTAGATTTGCTGGAAGAGCATCAGGATCTGGCATATGCGAGGATGGTGGTACAAAAGCAAATGATGGAAAGATATTACAACCGTAGAGAAAATCTCCGATATTTCAAAGTTGGGGATTTGGTTATGAGAAACGTTACTCAAAGCGCCCGGGAAGTTAACGCCAAGAAGCTGGGACCTACATGGGAAGGACCTTACCGAGTTTTAGCTATAACTGATAAATGTTCATATGAATTGGAAAATCAATATGGAGTTAAATTTTCGAGAAATTGGAACGTAACTTACCTCAAAAGGTATTATTGCTGAAAATCCTTGCTGGTGCTGAAAGTATGTATTGCACTCTTTTTTCCTTCGATCGGTTTTTGTCCAAATTAGGTTTTTCTTGTAAGGTTTTTAATGAGGCTGCATTGTAAAGCATACTACGAAATAAGAATCATCGGCAAACTCGAGACTTCCAGTGTTAAGGCACTAAGTTCCTTCACTGGTGAATCAACAACCGAAAGCTCTATTGCCTTCACTTTAGCATGAGTATAAACAGTTCTGTGTAGATCAACTCATGCGACAACCAACTTGTGGATGGTTAAATAATATTTGGCTCGATGGCATATTTCATCTCCCAAAACTCTCATCGTTTTCATTAGCCTTTGGAAATAGATTATTTAATCATCCGCAACTTGTTTCCACTAATGAGGCAGCAATGTAAAGCATGCTATGAAGGAAGGGTCATCGGTAAATGCAAGACCTCCAGTGTTTGAATTCTCATACTTAGCATCCAAACACTAAGGGAAAATAATACATGACAAGACACTAAAGTATTACGAAGATCGAGGACTGTTAGAACCGGGATCAATGTCTTATCACGACTGGGGACTGCATGATCAACGCCGTAGAAATAAGTTGTACAATTTATACATATGTATTGACAACTTTATTTACTTAAGAAAATGAATGTTTATGTAAGTTTACTTTTAAAGATAGAGGAAATAAATCAAAGTCCTTTTATTTTTATCTTATTCTTGTCCGAATGATAAGTTAATTTATTTTGTCATTTGAGAGTTAACAAAAACTTCAAATGCTTGTGCCGAAATGAATATGAGACGTCCTTTTCAAGAGCACCATAAACATAAAGGACCTCTCTTATGAAACTCTCATAGTAAAGGGTAGATTTCGAAAGTGTTTATGCCCGAAATCAAAAACTATCAAATATAAAAAGATTCTCGAAGCCTTGTCAGTTAAATAAAAAAATATATTTTGCACAATAGTTAAGCAAAAAGTTTCTTTATTAATTAAGTTTACAAACTTAGTAAAATGTTTTGACATAATTATAAAAAGTAAAGAAAAATATATACATCAGTTCTTGCTACTGGAACCCGAAAGAAGAGAAGAGTCTTCATTTTCTCTATTGGAAGAAGGTTGTTCTGCTTCCGGTTCAAGGCCTTCATCTTCTTTGGTTAACAAGTACTTAGATTTAGTATTCGAAGAATTAGAAGCAACGTGCCGAGCAGGAAGGTTCTCATCGGTAGTTGTCTCCAGTTCCTAGGCCTTGGCAATGCAATCATCAATATTGGCAATGTCTTCTTTGGCTTTCTCCAAAGTCTTCCTCTTCGTATGATATATGGCGTAGGTTTTCTCGAAGATGATGGAATCTTCCGGGTCTTGGAGTTTAGCTCGGAGTTTTTTGATCTTCGCTTGAAGCTTATCATTTTCAACTTTAACAATGTTGATCCTGGTATCAAGGTTAACGTTTGATGTAGCATGAATGTGATTCTGCTCCATAACCCTTTTCAACCGTTCCTCCATCCTTGCTCTCTGATCCTCGAAAACATTGGCTTCCTCAGTTTTGGAACGCAAGTTAGCTTCCAAATTATTAACTTGCTCTATCAAAGCAGACCCGCACTCGGTAGGAACAATCACGATGTCGTGCAGTTCAGCCCACTTAGCCTTTGCTTCCTTAAGGTTTTCATGTAGCTGGGCAACTTCCTGGTAGTGGGCCATTCTATCTTGCTCGGACTGCTGCAACCGGGCTTCAAGATTATCCACTCAAGCAATTTATGCTTCCAGCACCAGAAGGCACTCGACAAGTTGATTCCGTTCAGCCAAAAGCCGATCTCGTTTCAAAATAAGCTTTTGCTTGTCCAAAATCAACCTTTGCAGTCCCTCAAAAGCATGGAGATTGGCCTGAAAAAGGTCAGTAATAAGGTTATTAATGCAAAATATAAATTGAAAGGAGATATAAGAAAGTTATATCGTTAATTGCGCCAATTAGTGCATGTTATTATTTATCAGACACTCCGCAGAAAGAGAATCCATTTTTATCCAATCTTTTGTTGAGGCCAGCGGCTTGAGATAATTGGCAAGCTCCACCAACTTGGAAAGTATATAGCACTCCTTCAAAACTGAAAGAATGGCATTTTGTTTCCTATGATGGTCTTCAGTGGGTGTCGAGTAAGTACTTCCCAAATGTCCATAGTGCGGTAACCGTGGAGAAAGAGCACTCTCTATTTGTTCAGCCTGGCCAGTGGAGAAGAAATAGATGGGGTAGATGGAGGGGGGTGATTGTTGTTGGTTCAAAAGTTGGTGGTGAGGAAGGTCAGGAATTGAACTCCTTTGACCATAAGCAACTGAGGGAATTCGAACACGAGATGAAGCATTTTCAACACTTTCCACCCCTACAGTTCTTGAACTTCTTCTGGTAGTGGAGTTTGAAGCTCTCTCCCGATTGAGCATCCGGTTGTGTCGATGAAGATCTTTTTCTTCTTTGAAGAGGAACTGCTTCATCATCGGTTTCATATGATAACTGTGGCCGGTCCGGTTGGTGCTTCTTTCACTCTCTTCTCCCGAGTCCCAGCGGAGGAGGTACACTTCCTCTTTGGTTTCTTGTTTTTGTGTTGGGGACTCCGGGAGTAGGTGCCTTCATCAGAAGCGCGAGTAGATTCACAAGCTCTCCTCCGATTAAGGACATCTTGCAATAACAGTTTGGCTTCCATCAGGTTATTGAGAGCCTCGATATCGGGGCAAACGATGGATCCCTTTAGAAGTCATGAGTGATACAAGGAGATAATTAAATTGTTACCAAGATATATTGAAAGAAAAAGTTTTGTTTACCGTGGTTTTTGGCTTTTCACCCATATTTGGGATATATTTTTTTCCAGCTTCGGGACTCTGATGTAGTAATATCCAGATTTTTTGTACCTATTGGGATAGATCTTGAACCCGTGGTGGTGTTCAATGAGTATCTGGAGTAAGAAAAATGTAAAATTAGTAGCGAAGGAAGGACTTTCTGAACATGAAAAGAAAATTCATATTTGAAGGCTTATGTAAAACATTCCATGATTCAAGAAGGGCAGGTGTTGTGGCCAAGAGGATGCCTCTGGTAGCAATAACAAGAAACCGTTCCATCCATCCACAGTTGTTATCATTATCGACGCTGGTGAGAAGGGCATGATGACCACGTTTGCTAAGTTTTAGCACACCCCAATAGAAGATCTTTGGGGAGTAGAGATTCATCATGTACGCAAGAGTCAGGGTTTCCCTGGTCTCATAACACAACTGGCAGAGGCAAGCCACCGTACGCCACATGAAAGGACCTACCTGTGCCAAACATATTTGGTACCGGTGGCAAAACTCTAAGATTATTGGGTCGATTCCTTCATCCACTCTCAAAATGAAAGGGTATGTATAAACATATATGAAACCTAGTTTGGAGAAGGTGACTCTTTCTACCTCGGCAGGGTGAGAATTTGAATGTATTCCAATTACAATCCTCCTCCACGACAGAAATTCTAGGAGGACGGATTGAAGAAGGATACCTATTAACAGGCCAGTGTCTATCACTTTTGGGGTTTGCAAGTTCTTTTTGTTTCTGAAGGTCAAATTTCTTGCAAAGGTGAAGGGGTATAATGGTGTTTACCATTGGAGGTTCAGACTCGACATCAACTTCTGTGGTTATATTCTTCTTTGGACCTCCACCGAAGAGAAGACCAAAATTTCTGAAGGCAGCAATGTTAGAAGATATGATGATGAGAAATTTGAGAAGGAAATTATTACTGAGAAGGTGGAAGTTTGCAATAGGGTTCTAAGATAAATAAGAGAAGAAGAAGAAGTTGTAAAATGTAAAGAATAAAAATGAGGAGAAGTGGAGAAGTTATAGAAGACAAAAATCGTGGTCATGATTACCTCGAGAACTAGCAAAAATATTTACCAAATTGAGAGATAACACATGTTCGGGTCATTAAATACGGAGAGACGTGCATCTTTCAAATGTCAGAAACTGTTCAGAAACTTGTCCGCTAAGGAAAGAGTTTTTCTCTACTTCCCGGTGATACTAAAGTTTTGTCATCAAAAGGTAGAGGGACTATCTGTATACGGTAAAATTGGCTAGTAACATTTGGACGAATGAAGAGATAACACATGGAGCTGAAGAGAGGCAGGATATGAGTCAGCAAATAGTCAATACTGGTTGCCAGCATGTGACCAGTACCGGATGAGTCCAAATATAGAGTAGCCAACAACATAAGTTCAAAGTATTGACATCGGGTATCATTCAATAAGTGACCGTTACATAGAATATTTATATTTATAACCAACCATTAAGCAACCATCAATGGCAGTTTTATTCCCATTCAAGAACAACTTGATTTGGGGATCTTGTCTCCCTCAATAGAGCTATAAATAGGAGAATTAGAATCCATTGTAGAAAAGAATATTCAGTACACAAAAGCTATATTGTGCTCTCATTTTATAAAACTATTCTTAGTCTTTATTCTTGAATATTATTCTCGCTTTTGCCACCAGACAGGCTAAGTTCATAGCCAAGCTTGTATTTTCCATAATTTTATGTCATATTCTTATTTCTGTTATTATTCATTTTGTACTTTAGAATCAAATCAATTCACTTATCTATAAACCATGTTACAAATTTAACTGTACTATTTTATGGGTAAACAATATATATATACTGTGATTTAACAAGTCTACCCCTACTTCTTCCCTAACTAAATTCATCTTCTCACATAAATCTAGGAAAAACATGATTAAAGTTTACACCTCTGCAAGTTATCTCCTTTCAATTTTTGCGGGGTAATCCAATTAATGGAGGTTGAACTAATATGATAACGTTTGTGATGAATTAAATGCCAACAAATTAGAAAAGGTCAAACTATGGAATTTGTTAGAAATATTTTAAGAGTTTTGTTTCTAAAATATATAATATTGTAATTTATATTTCAACAGATGTAACCTACTTCCTCCTTGACAGAATTATTTTCTCACCCCAAACTAGGAGAAACATGATTAAAGTTTAAAGATCTTCTCTTTGGTTGTTAACTTTATTTAGTTAGTGCAATTTTGGACCTTTTCGGAAGAGAAATTTGACTAAAAGTCTATAACCAAAGATATCTTGTCACTATATGCTATGAAATCCAAAGGGGAGTCTTTGCGTAACTAGTAAAATTACTGTCATGTAACCAAGAAGTCACGGGTCCGAGCCATGGAAATAACCTTTTGCAGAAATGTAGGGTAAGACTACGTACAATAGAACCTTGTGGTCCGGCCATCTTTTGAACCCCGCGCATAGCAAAAACTTAGTGCACCATGCTGCCCTTTTTTGTTGTATGTTATGAAATCCAATGATGTGCTATTGGTCATTGCAAGGAGAGATCTCCAATCTTCATGTGCATTTTGCCAAGCTCTTTCTCTCTATTGTTGGACTACTAGAATCTAAATGTTTCAATTTCAATACTTATGTTAGCTTCATATATTGAAAATAAAATTTATACATTTACATCAGATTATTGTAAGTCATTATCAATTAACAAATAGTGTCTGAAAAATTCATAGCCAATCAAAATATTATATAGAACTTTCTAAAAGTAAAATCATTTTAAGTATAAATAGTTAAATGATACATCTAGTGCTCCTCATGCCTAAATATTAATCAACTCTTTAGAACAGAGTAAGATTGTTGAAGAGCTCAACCATGGCAAGGAGAGAAGAGTTAGTGGAGAAGAATCCCCATTCGTATAATGAGAAGCAATAACAGAGAAAACATTCTCCCTTAAGCTGAAGGATGAAAACATATTTTTCATTCCCAGCTTGCCTATTAATAATCGTGTTGTGGATTGCACAAGCTCTTAGTGAAGATGGATGCCAGTTGTTCCTTTGTGCCAACATGTTGTATTCTGATCATTCCCTCTTGAATATACTCTCTTACAAAGTGACAATCAATGTCTATATGCTTTATTCTAGGATGAGCTACAATTTGGACAACAACTTTACTATCACAGTAGAGCTGAATTGGAAGTTCAATTGAAATTTTCAGCTCCTTAAACAAACCAACTAACTGTTTGATTTCTGCAATAGTAGTAGTCATGCTCCTAAATTCTGCCTCAGCTGAAGTTTTTTACACAATCCCTTGCTTCTTGGATTTCTAGAAAACCAATGCATGACCAAATTTAATAGCATAGCCAGTAACTGACTTCCTTGTTTCCATACATGCACCCCAGTCTGAGTCACATAATGCAACTAGATTCTGAGTGCCACCTGCTGGCAAGAATAGTCCAAGTCCAGGATTCCCTTTAATGTATTTGATCATTCTCATAGCATCATCTATATGTGACTTCTTAGGAGCATGTATGAATTGACTTAGAACCTGTACCACAAAGGCAATGTCCGCTCTAGTCATAGTCAAATATAGTAGTCTTCTAACTATTCTTTGATAAACACTTCTATCTTCAAGTAATCTATCATCAGCCAATTTATCTTTGTTGTACACCTTGTCAAACTCTACAGAGATAAGTTTATGATTAAACTCCACTGGAGTGGATACTGGCTTGCCTCTTGATAATTCTGTTCCAGATATCAACTCAAGGGCATACTTTCTTTGGCACATATGAACTTATTTCTCTGATCTTGAAAACTCTATGCCCAGAAAGTATTTCAATTCCCCTAGGACTTTTATCTTAAACCCGGGCTGTAAGTATTTTATGGCCTTCTCAATTAGATTTAGGTTGTTGCCAGTAACCAACAAGTCATCTACATACACAAGCACAATTCACCAAGTCTTTTCCCTTTCTATGTGTGAATAGAGAATAGTCATAGTATGATTGTACAAATTTCAGGTCTATCAATGCCTCTATTAACTTCAAATTCCACTTCTTGGAAGCTTTTTTGAGTCCATACAAGGACTTATTCAGCTTACATGCCTTCTGATATTCCCCTTGGCGTGAAAAGCCATCAGGGATTTGCATGTACACTTCTTCACATAAATTACCCTGAAGAAATGCATAATGCACATCCATTTGAAAAATATACCAGTGTGATGCAGCAGTAAGTGGCACTACAAACCTTACTGTTTGTAACCATCTTGGCCATAAGAGAAAAAGCTTCTCCAAGCCTTCCTGCTGACTATATCCCATAGCTATAAGTCTACCTTTGTACCTTTCCTCGTCCAGGTGGATTTGTATTTTACCTTTAACACCCATTTATATCCTATGGGGATCTTATCTGGAGGAAGATCCATAATTGTCCAGATGTTGTTACTTTCAAGTGCTGAGATTTCAGATTTCTTAGCAGCCACCCAAAGTGGATTGGTACTATCTTCTTCATAGGTCATTGGCTCTACAATATCTGAGTAAGCTGCTAGGGATGCCCTGTTGATCCACTCCTAATCCACACTCAACAATGAGTGGAAGAGGTCCTTGGAAGAATAGTACCCAACTATGAGTCAGAGTCGATTTCCTCAAGGAGCTAAATGTGGGTGTTAGAGTGTACATTTAATGCGTGTAGAAGAAATAGCTTAAATATGCTACCAAACAAGTTGGTTTTGCAAATTAATTCTATAAATTATACTATCAATGATTAACTAGAGAAATAAAACTAGAAATCGATTAATTATTTTTGGCTGTTTTCTTACATTGTGAGGATATTGGTGGAGCGGTATAGGGAGATGAAGAAAGACTCACACATGGTGTTCATTGACCTAGATAAAGCATATGACAAAGTCCTGAGAGAGGTGCTCTGGCGATGCTTGTAGGCTAAAGGGGTCCTAGTAGCCTACATTAGAGTGATTAAGGACATGTATGATGAAGCTAAGACTCGGGTTAGGGTAGCGGGAGGAGACTCAGAATACTTTTCGGTTATGATGGGGTTGCACCAGGGATCAGCTCTTAGTCCATTCATATTTTCCTTGGCAACAGACGCATTGAAGAGACATATTCAAGGTGAGGTGCCATGGTGTATGTTATTTGCTGATGACAAAGTTTTAATTGATGAGACGCGGTGTGGTGTTAACAAGAGGCTGGAGGTTTGGAGGTAGACCCTAGAGTATAAAGGTTTCAAGTTGAGCAGGACAAAGATGGAATACATGGAGTGCAAGTTCAGCAACGGTACCTAGGAAGAGGATATGAAGATGAGGCTTGATACGCAAGTCATCCCCAACAGAGGTAGTTTCAAATATCTTGGATCTATAATACAAGGTAACAGGGAGATTGATGAAGATGTCATGCATCATATCAGAACAGGATGGATGAAGTGGAGGCTCGCTTCCGGTGTCTTGTATGATAAGAATGTGTTGCTGAGACTTAAAGGTAAGTTTTACAAGGCTGTAGTTTGACCGACTATGTTGTATGGAGTAGAGTGTTGGCCGGTCAATAGCTCTCATACCCCAAAGCTAAAAGTAGCTGAGATGATGTGGATGTGTGGGCATACCTCGTTGGATAAGATTGGGAATAAAGTTATTCGAGAAAAGGTGGGAGCGGCCCCAATGGAGGATAAGATGTAAGAGGCGAGGTTGAGATGGTTCGGACATGTTAAAAGGAGAAGTATAGAAGACCCAGTTAGAAGGTGCGAGCGGTTAGCCTCGGTTGGTAGCAGGAGGGGTAGAGGTAGGCCCATGAAGTCTTGGGGAGAGGTTATTAGGTGGGACATGGAGCAGCTGGAGTTGACTGAGGACATGGACCTAGACAGGAAGGTGTGGATATTAAAGATTAGGGTAGAAGCTTCGTAGGTAGTCGAGCATTTCTCTGTGTCTTACTCTGTTCGCTAGCATTAGTGTTAGTATGATATCTTTTATTCATAGATGGCTATTACTACCTATAGTTTGACTGCATTCTTGGATTTGATCTTATTTCATCTTGATGTTATTCCTACTTGTTTCAATTACCTTTTCTTTTTTAGTCGTTCTCTAGCCGAGGGTTTATCGAAAATAACCTTTCTGCCCTTCCAGGGATAGGGGTAAGGCTGCGTACAACTTACCCTCCCCAGATTCCACTTGTGGGAAACTACTGGGTTTGTTGTTGTTGTTGTTATTTTTGGTTGTTGTTGTTTTTGGTTGTTTTCAAATAGGTAAAAGGCCTAGGGATGTAACCTTTGCCTAGGTGATAGCCTAATGAGTTAATTACTTTAACACTTGTTTTAGTGATTGAGGTATATTATAGGTCTCAACTCTAAGTTACCCACTCAATACCTCTCGGTCATAGAGTGATTTTGCGCAATTTGGCTTTCTTAAGCCCAAATGGGTATCAAACAAAATAGTTGATATGCACTCAAGTTGGATTTTCCCTATCTCTAGTTCAAATCCTTTAATTAGGCTAGTCAAAACCTTAACAACCCAATTTCTTGTTAGCCAAGTTTTCCTAGACTAAGTCCCTCTTTCTCAAGTAAAGACCAAGTCAAAAAGACATGAATTTTTCAACCATTAATTCTAAAATTAAATCATGAACAAGGCTAAAACCCAATCATAAACAAGTATTAGATTAATTACCCATAAAGTTTACACACTAGGGTTGGGCCACAACCCTAGTAAATATCTAGCTACTCATAGTAGAAATGGAAACAAATAAAGAAGAAACACTAATTAAAGCCATAATATAAAACTAAAGTGATAAACTATTATGGTTTTTACCCAAATTTATCACAAATTACCAAAATTGGTAAACTATAACAGTTATAGCTCAAAAAACTACAAAACTTGACCTAAAAAGTAATTCCCGTCTGTTTATAGTAGCCCAAAATTTGCTTACAAAAATGTTCTTCGGGAGGTTCTGCGGCCGCTCAATTCCATGTGCGGTCCGCACTTTGCTTGAGTCTGCAGGTAGATGGATTGTGAAGCCACATAATTTGATCTGCGACTGCACTTCAGCTTCTGTGGCCGCACAATTCTGTGTACAGTTCGCAATTTTGGCAAGGCTTCCATCTTGGTCGTTTTGCACACTCTTTGAACTTTTTGAATTCTTGTCAGTGTGGCCATATTTTGCGGCTGCACATATTGTGAGCGGTCCGCACTTCTATTCAATTAACTTCCGAGCTTCATCACCAGATCTGTGGCTGCAGAGAGCATTATATGGTCAAAGATTTCTTCTACGACAACATAAATACTTCTGCGGACCACACTTTTGGTCTGCTGCGCCCATTCTTGCCTTATGAACCGGAACACTCCTTTTTGAGTTAGATTACTTCATTATAGTCCAAAACTCCAATATTCCTGCAATATGCACAGTTTTATTAGTTTTGGGAACACAAATCAACACTTTTGGACTAAAACTAAAGCAAGAAGGTACTAATAAGTGGTTCAAATTCACACTTATCAATTCCCCAAAACTTAAGTCTCTGCTTTTCCTTAAGTAAATAGATTTAGTTCCCACCTCCTCGGAGTGAAAGGTCATTTTAGAGAAATAATGGTAAGCCATTCATAGTCAGTTGAGACCAATAATTACCCACAATACTCATGTATTATCAACAAGGTGATAATTCACATATCATGCACATATAGTTCTAATGTGAACTTTGGGCTTCAAGAATTGACTTTACTCATCAAGGACTCTTGTTCTATCATGTAGATCATGGTGGACTCCAAACTCTTCCTCCTCTACCTTCCATTTGCCAAGCTCACTTCAAAAGTTAGCACTCAATCTTAAGATTCATGAAAGGTTCACTCTTCTCTCACAAAAGCATGTCACAAGTACGGCTTTTAGTACCATAGGCTTGCCCCTCATGTAGATCACCACTAATGTAAGCTCACTCGGTTCAAAATCAAGTTGGACTTTTTTCGGGTTGTAATGAAGGCTTTTGGATTGGGGTAGGATACCATATAGGTAAGTGGTTACACCTTTCTTTAAGCATGTTTATTTCTTGGCTCACATTTGCCAATTTTTAAAGGCATTCTCTTTTTCTTGGGGGTTAAAAAGACTTGACATCACTCTTTATTTTTCATTTCATTCTTTCTCTCCCTTTATGCTTATGTTAGGGATAATTACCTCTTTTTGATTCGTCAACCCTTCATTTTATTCTCTTTCTTGCATTTTTATTTTTTTCTCTTTTCATAGAGATCATTTTTTTCCCTCTTTTTATGCCTTGATACCTCTTTCAAATTCCACAACTCTCCCCCAAACTTATTCCTTAAGCCACTTATTTCACAAGAGTGTTAAGGAAGGTCCGGGTGCCAAGAGAGGATCACGAAAAAACGGGTAAAGGCTTATATCATGGTTACCAAATGAGAAAGGCTAGAGGCTCAAAGGGGGTTGACTAGGGATAACAACATTGGTTGGCAATAGAAAGTTCAAAATGGGCCTACAATCATTTCCCAAACCAAGCAAAATTTAGGATTTCTCCTTGAAGCACATTCGGGGCAAGTTATAGACCATTCGCTCGGGTACTTGGACTAGCAACGAATCACCTCACCCTTCATGCAACTACACCGTAAAAGAGGATAGAGTCGAGAGCCTACAACAACCACAATCAAGTTAAAGATTACTATGGTCCAATAAACTACTCGATGATTACCAAAGTCAACTCAAGAGTCTCAAAGTCACTAACTAGAGCTATTTTTCTTTCAAAAAGCCTTGTTTCAAACCATAAGCACTTAGTTAAGTGTGTTGGTACCAAATGAAGCATGAATAACTCTTTTTCGAGAATGACTTGATTAGGCCTTTTATTCATTACTATTACTATTATTATTACCTAAACATAAAAACGGACTCATTCACTTAAGAAGGTTGGCATGCCATCCATCGTCGGGACAAGTCACTCGGTTCACACAAAACTTCCTTTGAAAAGAACCATGACATTAAGAAAACCAAAGTCTTATTATCCATTTTACTATGAAAAAACATAAAAATAAGCTACTAACATAAAAAGAAGCTGCTAACACAACAAAAACTATAGTGGAAAATTAAAGAAGCTAATGAACAATAACTACTAAATATAGATAAACTAAAAATAAGAATATAACATAAAATCATCCAATTATTACAGTATGAATGTATCCAAATGTTCCAATCAAATAAACTCCACCCCCCGAATAAAAGTAAGCATTGTCCCCAATGCTTAACAAAATAAGAGTGAAAAGAGAAAGGGCGAAGAAAACTCCCTAAGTATCCTTGGACATCTCAGTGGCCCCAGCAGCAGCATTTCCCATTGGGTCAACCAACTGTATCTTATCATCATCATATCTGGGAGTGGTAGGAGTTGCAAACACCACACACACTATTTTAGCAGTGTCGGCAGTAAGGCATGGCTCATCAGGCTGGCCGACTGGTGCAACCGGTGCAGATGGATCTGGGGCGGACTGGTTTGGGTTAAGTAATATGTCAAATGGAAAATCCCCAGTTATTGCAAGTCGAGTCACTTCCTTACTAAGCTTGTCAACTGATCTCTTGCTTTCCTAGGACTTCCTCATCTTCTTCACTTCCTTGGTCAACTCCTCAATAACCGACCCGTGTTGTACCAGAGTGTCCATGATCATCTTTTGGTTGTCTAGAATCTTGTGCAACTTCTCATCAAGATTAGTGGAGACCTGTGGTGCTTGTGTAGATGACTGCACTACAACAATACTAGATATCTCAGACAGCTTTGAAGTAGCTAGTTGCATCCAACTGTTGAGACTCGCCAATGTCTGGGAGACTGGCAGAGCAGATAATAGAGTTGTAGGCATGAGCACCGGACTCAGAGCTGTAGTAGGGACTGCCCTGGGGGCTGTTGTAGGACAAGAAGATGGTGGCAGATGCATAGTAGTATCACTGGAAGAGAGCTCAGCAGAGGTAGATGGAATATCTGTTGTCTCAGAAACTACCGTTGCCGGCTTATCAGATTAACCTATGATGGTAGAAGGCAGAGCTCTCCTCTTTTGGTTGGTAAAATCCATCGATGAGTACCAGTCAAATGACTTCTTTGGCTTCACCTTTGCATTAGTAAGGTACTCTGTGATAGTGTTGGGATAAGGGTAGGCCGTGTTGGTCTGTTGTGCTACCAATGTAATATTGGCTGACACCACAACACCCACATTAATTGGGTACCCGTACATGATAGAAGCCATGAAAACATCCCATGGAATAGGCAGATAGGTCTCATTCTAGAATAAATCAAGTCTGCTACACACAAAAGTTTGCCATCCCTTCGCCTCAAAGCTCAATGTGCTCCGGTGAATGGGAACCCCAGCAGTGATCCATGGTGGTGGTGGTCCCGGTGGTGCTAAGATCTCAGCTAGCCATGGTCGGACTTCTTCTTTAATAGCACACTTCTCTAGGTACTCTTTCTACTCTAAGTCCTCAAACCACAAGTACGCATTTAGTGTGTGCTGATCAAACCTCACCTTGAGGTTGCGTACTTTGGTCACCTTTGTCCCTCTCTTGATGTGAGAAATGTTGGCGTAGAACTCGCGAACAAGGTAATCTTTGGCATCTATCACTCTCTCAGTGAACAACATCCAACCCTTCCTCACTCTAAACTGTCTCAGCACTGCAGGGTTGTACGTCTCTAGATCCTTCAACAGAAACTACCTCCCAAGTGTCAAAGATCTCGTGGGCCACCACATTCGAAAGTCAGTGAAGGCGGCCTAGATAACAAATATGTCCTCCCATATCTCCTTCTTCTTTTATCTCTCCACACCAGCGCATGTACCTTCTCCCCTTCTACTATCATCAGGGACATCCTAAATAATCTGTCTGGAACAACTGCCAGTTCAAAAGTCTGGCTAGCACTTTCTGAACCCTTGGAAGTGTTATGAGATGAAGAGGCCTCATCTATGAGCTCGAATTGCCCCTGCTGCCTAGACTGTGCAACTTTTTGCTCCTCCGAAATAGAGGCGGAGTTGCCCTCAGAAACTTCCCTAGATGGGACATAAGAGCTAGACTCGGAGAGGCTTGCACTCCTTCATCTTCCTGTTGTGACCTTCTTCTTGATAGGTTTAGACTCGCTAAGTCCTTCATCTGTCTGTTGTGACCTTCTTCTTGATAGGTTTAGGCTCGCTAAGGGGCAAGGTACCTCTACCTCGACCCCTAGAATAGTCACATCTGCCTTTTGTACTTTCATCGCGACCAGGTGATCAAACCATTATTTGTATCAAAGTAAAGTGGATTGTTAGTTGCAAGTCGCCATTCTACATATTCAAGACTTATGTAGGAAAAGGGGAACATTGTGGACACAGTGAGGTAACTATAAAAACAACATGCCGCAGGGATGGGGCACTACGGTCCGCACATTTTTGATGTGCGGCCGCAAAAGGGGAATGTGGACCGCAAAATTGCAAGTGCGGCCGCGCTTTTGAAATGAAACTATAGAGGCTCAGAAGCCTCTTCTATGAAGACAGTGCGGAGGCCAATTTGTGGCCAGAGAATGCATCTGCGATCCACACAATTTACAGTGTGGTCTGCACATTTTGGTTTCTCAAGAGCAATTCCTTTGATAGATTATGTGGACTAAAATGCAACCTCACTTATATTTCTGCGGTCCTCATAATTAAAGTGCGGTCGAAGAAGCACTTGTCTTTAACAGGTTGCCCAAAACAGAAAAGTGCGGACCGCACAAATTCAAGTGCGGCCGCAGAATTCAAAATTTACGAATAGGCAGTTACTTTTGTACTTAGATTTTGCAATTACTTGTACACATCAGTATGGCAGCATGGTATAAACATGAAATCTCACTAACCCAACCCGTTAAAGCATGTATTATCAACTATCCAGTAAGATCTACCTCACGTGGACACATGGATAAAATCTAATAACAGATGGCCTAAAAAGAAACTAAAATTTCAAAAATTAAACTAACACATAAAATTAACATGAAATGAAGCATACCAGATAGAGTGAGTGCACTAGCTGTGTAAGCATAGGTAGGTGTGTGGGGGTACAATGAAAATTTCTTAGGAAAACTTGCAGAGTAACAGTGATTGTGAGGAGAGTAAAAAGAATAAAATGAACTCAAAGGTTCTATTTATACTAAGAGTCATAAAAGGGAAAAGGAATCGAGTGCGGCTGCACAATTCCATGTGTGGTCCGTAATCTTTCACCTAGGTCTGCCTTCTCTGAGCTTCATGTGTGGTCCGTACATTTTTTGAGTGCGGCCGCACAGATAACCTCGCGGTCGCAGATTTGCCCCGCACTGACAAACTTAAAACTTCAGAGAGTTTACATTTCACACTATGGCAGTTTCCAATTGTGCGGTCCGCATGTGAAATGTAGTACACTTCAAATCCAGTTATAACACAAATAACATCTAACTACAAAAGAAAAAGGAAGAGAACATGGGTTGCCTCCCAAGAAGTACCTGATTTAACGTCGCGGGACGACGCAATGCCAAAGCATCCTCAAGTAATGTAAATGAATGCCACTACGTGGCTATCTCCAACCTTGCCCAAGTAGTACTTCACCCGGTGACCATTGACTCGGAATACTTCATTGTTTTGCTCTTCAAGTCTAATGCACCAAAAGGTGTCACACCAACAATTTCAAATGGAGCACTTCACTTGGATTTTATCTTCCCGAGAAACATTCTCAACCTTGAGTTAAACAACAATAGAAGATCGCCCACCTTGAACTCCTTGTTCCAAATGTATTTGGCATGAAGATATTTCATTTTTTATTTGTACAAGGAAGAACTTGCATAAGAATGGTACCGGAACTCATCCAATTCATCCAAATGTGTAACCCGTAAGTTAACGGCTACATCCCAATCAAGATTCAATTTCTTCAGAGCCCACATTGCTTTGTGCTCTAGTTCCACCGAAAGATGACAAGTTTTCCTGAACACCAAACGGTATGGAGAGATTTTGATAGGTGTTTTGTATGTCGTCCGATAAGCCCATAACGCATCATCAAGCTTCTTGGACCAATCTGTCCGATTAGCATTCACCATTTTAGATAAGATACTCTTTATCTCCCGGTTGGAGACTTACACTTGCCCCTTAGCTATTGGGTGATAGAGAGTCGTGACCTTGTGAGTAACACCATACTTGCTAAGTAAAGTGTCAAAAGCTTTGTTGCAAAAGTGTGACATCCCATCGCTTATGATTGCACATGGAGTACCAAATCTTGTAAAAATATTCTTCTTCAAGAAAGCCACTACACTTATCTCCTCATTGTTGGGTAAAGCGATGACCTCAACCTATTTGGACACATAATCCACCACGACCAATATGTAGGTGTTTCCACAAGAGCTCACAAAAGGGCCTATGAAGTCAATGCCCCAAACATCGAAAATATCAATCTCCAAGATGGTTGTGAGAAATATTTCATTTTTCTTTGAGATTCCACCAGCCCGTTGACATTCATCATATCTTTTAACCAAATCACTAGCATCCTCATAAAGAGTATGCCAATAGAAAACACAACTAAGCACTTTGGCCACCGTTCTTGTTCCACCATGATAACCACCATATGGTGAAGAATGACAAGCCTAAGAATATCATATTGCTCTTCTTCCGGTACACACCTCTTAATCACCCCATCCGTACAAATCCGAAAAAGATATGGTTCTTCCCATCATAATAAACTTAACAATATCTTTTGAGCTTCTTCCTTTGGTTTGAAGAGAACTCATCCGGAATGATTCCACTCACAAGAAAATTTACCAAGTCCGTGAACCATGACAGCTCTTTCATTAAAATCGCCAAAAGTTGCTCATTGGGAAAGGAGTCATTGATTTCAAGGCCATCATGTGGCCTCCCCTCTCCTCCAAATGAGACAAGTGGTCCACCACTTGGTTTTCGCTACCTTTCATATCTTGGATATCAATATAAATTTCTTGTAATAAGATTACCTATCTCATCAACTGATCTTTGGAATTCTTTTTGCTCATAAGATAACGAAGCGTCGTATTGTCCCTGTGGACAATAACCTTGGCACCCATCAAGTACGGGCGGAGCTTCTCAATTGCAAACACAATAGCAAGGAGCTCTTCTCCGTAATGGTATATTGACTCAGTCACTATTCATGGTATTATTAGCATAGTATACCGGATGAAAACTCTTGTTGATGCGTTGCCCCAAAACAACCCCGACCGTTACGTCACTTGCATCACACATAAGTTCAAAAGGCACACTCCATTTTGGAGTGGTGATGATAGGAGTAGTTGTCAACTTGATCTTCAATAATTCTAAAGCTCTCGTGCAATCATCATTGAAATTTAACTTGTCATCCTTCTCAAAGAGCTTACACAATGGGTTCACCATATTACAGAAATCTTTGATAACGTGCCGGTAAAAACCCGCATGGCCTAGAAAACTCCGCACACCCTTCACTGAAGTTGGGGGTGGAAGCTTAGAAATCACCTCAATATTTTCCTTGTCAACTTCAATTCCATCCCTTGAGATTTTATGGCCAAGGACAATACCTTCCACAACTATGAAATGGCATTTCTCCCAATTGAGTACCAAGTTGGTTTCTTCATGTATAGCCAACAATTTGTCCAAATTTGCAAGACAATCATCAAAAGAATCCCCAACCACCAAGAAGTCATCCGTGAAAACTTCAAGGTAGTCTGATGACTTCTACAACACACCTCAATAAGAGATATGATATGATCATATGCAATATAAATTACCAAACTATTAGTCGGGGTCGAATCCATAAGGAGTTATAAGGGGTGTTAGGAGTATATACTTGAAGAAAGAAAATGGATTAACTAAATTTTCACTTCCACGATGAGTTTTGATTTCTACTTCTACTAATACTCTAACAATTGTAAGCTAAGTAAAAGAAACTAGAAATGAGCGATTGTCTTTGGTGTCTTTCCAAATAGTTTAAAAGCCTAAGGATGTGACCATAACCTAGGTGTTCGCCTAATGGGTTAAATACATTAATACTTGTTTTGTTGATTGGGGGTGTATTATAGCTCTCAACTCTATATTACCCACTTAATACCTCTCGGTCAGAGAGTGATTTTGCCCAATTTAGCTCTCTCAAGTCCAAATAGGTATCAAACAAAATAGTTGATATGAGCTCAAGTCGGTTTCTTACTATCTCTAGTTTGAACCCTTTAAATCGGCCAATTAAACTCTCAATTAGCCCAGTTCCTTGTTAGCCAAGTTATCCTAGACTAGGTCCCCCTTTCTCAAGTAGAGACTAAGTCAAAAAGGTATGAATCAATGTTTGCAACCATTAATTCTAAAATTGAAGCATGAACTAAGATAAATAATCAACACTCAATTATAAACAAGCATTAAATTAAACCCATAAGTTTTACACACTAGGGTTTGGTACAACCATAGTAAGAATGTAGCTACTCATTGGAATTGAAGAAAATAAAGAAGAAAAGCTAATTAAACTCATAATCAAAGATTAAAATGATAAAATATAATGGTTGAACACTAAAATAATCACAAACTTCCTAAAATGGAAAAAGGTAACAGCTACAACATCTTTAAACTTCAAAACTTGATCTAAAATTTGCGAAACTCGTCTATTTATAGTGGGCCAAAATTCGCTGACAAAAATCCCCCTCGGGAGGTTCTGCGGCCGCACAATTCTATGTGCGCTCTGTAGATTTATTCAGTTGGCAGGAGATGGGATTATGCAGCCGCACATTTCTGGATTACGGCTGCGAAGCAACTTTTGCGGCCGCACAATTCTTGTGGGGTCCACACTTTAGCAAGGTTTCAGGACTTGGTCTTTTACACACTCTCTGAACTTGGAATCATTCGTCAGTGCATATCCTGTTTTGCGGCCGCGCAATTCATGTGCGGTCTGCACATTGGTCAAAATCATGTTGGGTTCTTTCGCTTGGTTTGCAGCCGCAGATGGAATTCTGCGGTCTGCAAATACTTCTGCGACTGCAGAAATCCTTCTGCGGACCGCAGTTCTTTGCTTCTGCGCCCCTTATTGTCTTGTGCTTAGGAACACTCCTTTTTAAGTCGGATTTCATCATAGGAAACCAAACTTCCAACATTCCTGTAATCTGCACAATTTCATTAGTTTCGGGAACATAAATAAATACTTTCAGACTAAAACAAAAGCAAAAAGGTACTAATAAGTACTCAAAATCCCCACGTATTAACTCCCTTAAACTTAAGTCTTTGCTTGTCCTCAAGCAAATAAATTAGTTCCCAACTCCTAAAGTTAAGGGTCATTTCAGCAAGTCAATGGTGAGCCATTCACACATCAGTTGGGACCAAAAATTACCCACACTACTCATGTATTATCAACAAGGCGACAAGTCAAACATTCATGCACATATAGTTCTAATGTGACATTTGAGCTTCAAGAATTGACTTTACTCATCAAGGACTCTTGTTCTATCATGTAGGCCTTGGTGGACTCCAAACTCTTCCTCCTTTACTGCCAAGCTCACTTAAGAAATTAGCACTCAATATGAAGATTTATAAAAGGAAACTCTTCTCTCACAAGAGAATGTCACAAGTACGGCTTCAAGTACCATAGGCTTGCCCCTCATGTAGATCGCCACTAATACAAGCTCACTCAGTTTGAAATCAAGTAGGACTTCTTTCAGGATGTAATGAAGGCTTTTGGGTTAAGGTAGGATACCGTATGGGTAAGTGATTATACCTTTCCTTAAGCACTCCATATTTCATTTCTCGGCTCACAATTGCCCATTCTTAGAGGCACTTTCTTTTCATTGGGGACTAGAGAGACTTAGCATCACTCTTTCTTGTTCATTTCATTCTTTTTTCCCCTTCTGATTTTTCCATGTTTGGGATCATTACCTCTTTTTGAATCCATCAACCCTTTCACTTATTCGCGTTTTGCATTTTTCTTTGTTGTTCTTTTCTTTTCTTGCCTTCTCTTTCATAGAGATCATTTCTTTTCTCTTTTTGTGCCTTGATACCTTTTTCAAATTCCTAATCTATCCCCCAAACTTATGTTTTAAGCCATTTATTTTACAAGAGTATTAAGGAAAGTCCGAGTGCCACGAGAGGGTCACGACAAAACGGGTAAAGGCTTATACATGGTTATCAAATGAGAAAGGCTAGAGGCTCAAAGGAGTTGACTAGGGATAACAACATTAGTTGGCAATAGAAAGCTCAAACGTGTCAAGGAGAGCCTACAATCACTTCTCAAACCAAGCAAAACTTTAGATTTCGCCTTGAAACACATTTGGGGCAAGTTCTAGACTCTTCACACAGATACTTGGACGAGCAACAATTCATCTCACCCCTCACGCAATTAGATTGTAAAAGAGGATAGAGTTGAGGGCCCACAACGACCACATTCGAGTTTAAAGATCACTACGGTCTAATTAAACTATTTGATGATTGCTAAAGTCAATTTAAGAGTCACAAAGTCACTAAATAGAGTTATTTCTTTCAAACACCTTGTCTCTAACCATAAACACGTAGTTAAGTGTGTTGGTACCAATATAAGTATGGTTGACTCTTCAAGCATGACTTAATTAGGTCTTTTTATTCATTACTACTACTATTATTACCTAAACACAAAAACATACTCATTCCCTTTAGAAGGTTGTCACGCCATCCATCGTTGGGATGAGTCACCCGGTTCACACAATAACTACCTTTGGAAAGAACAGTGGCGTTAAGAAAACCAAAGGCTTATTATCTACTAAAGCATAAAACGAAGCTACTTAACAAAACAAAAACTAATATAGAAAAGCTAAAGAAGTTAATAAGCAAAAACAAAGATAAAGAAGCTAATGAGCAAAACTACTAAATATAGAATGAATATACATAGTAAGAGAGAGAGAAGATAGATAAATACAAATAAGAAAAAGTATCATCAAATTATTATAGGCCAAATGTATCAAAGTGTACCAAATGTGTCAAATAACCTTCACTCCCCCCCTCCCCCCCCCCCCCGAATACAAGTAAGCATTGTCCCCAATGCTTAGCAAAAAAAGAGTAAAGGAGGAGAGGGTGAAGAAAATTCCCTATGGCTCCTTGGACATCTTTGTGTCCCCAGCAATGTCATCGCCCTTCGGATCAGCCAACTGGATCTCATTATCCTCGACTCTATGTGTGGCTGGGTTGGCGAACATCTCATGCACTACCTCAGCAGTGTCGGCAGCAAGGTCTGGCTCTTCAGATTGGCTAGCTGGTGCCACCGATGCAGATGGGCCTGAAGGATCTGGGGCAGACTGGTGCGAGTTAAGTAGCATATCAAAGGGAAGGTCTCCAGTTGTAGTAATTCTGTGCACCTCTCTCCGGAGCTTATCCACTGACTTCTTGCTGGCCTGGGACTTCCTTATCTTCTTTACTTCCTTTCCCAGCTCATCAATAACTGACTCGTATTGTACCAAGGTACACATGATTGTCTTCTGGTTTTCCAAAATCTTCTTTAGGGTCTCATCAATGGTAGAAGGATCCTGAGATGCCTGAGAAGTGGACTGCACTGCAACAATACTGGACAAGTTAGACAACTTTGCAGTAGGTTTCTGCATCCAGTTATTGAGACTCATCAATGTTTGAGAGACTCGTAGTAAGAATAGTGGGGCAGTGAGCATGGACACTGGCCTCAGAGTTGTGGTAGGGGTTGTGGATGATGGCAGGGGCATAGTTGCGGCACTTGAGGAAGGCTCAACCGAAGTGGATGTAACATCAACTATCTTTGAAACTACCACTGCTGGCTTATCAGACTGGCCTGTGGTGGTAGCAGGCTAAACTCTCTTCTTCGGGTTGCTCGCATCCATAAGTGAATACCAATCAAAAGGCTTCTTTGGTTTCACCTTTCTGTCAAAATCCCTTGTCTCTATCTTTGCATCGGTAAGATAATCTGTAATAGTGTTGGGATATGGGTATGTTGAGCTATCACTAAGATGCTGGCCGACATCATAGCACCCACATTGATTGGGTAACCGGCCATGATGGAAGCCACAAGACCTGCCTAAGGTATGGGAAGGTGAATCTCGTTTTAGCATGGACCCAACCTTCTACAAACAAATGCCTGCCACCACTTTGCCTCAAAATGCAAAGTGTTCCACTGAATGGGAACCCTAACGGAAATACATAGTGGTGGCGGCCCTGGTAGAGCTAGAATCTCAACTAACCAAGGTCGGACTTCCTCCCCCAGTGCACACTTCTCCAAATACTTCTTTGGCTTAACATCTTCAAATCCCAAGTATGCATTTAGTGTATGCTGATTAAACCTCACCTTGAGGTTGCGTACTTTGGTCACCTTCGTCCCTTTCTTTATGTGAGCCACATTGGCATAGAATTTGCGGACAAGGTATTCTTTTTTATCCACTACACTCTGGGTGAACCAAATCCATCCTTTTCGTGCCAGGAACTGTCTCAATATGGCTGGGTTGTACTTTTCCAAATCCTTCAACAGAAATTGTCGCTCAAGAGTTAGCGACCTCACTGGCCACCACATATGGAAGCTGGTGAAGGCAGCCAGGCTGAAAAAATGATCCTCCCAAACATCTTTATTCTTTGATCTTTCAAGGCTGACAACTGTAGCATCTCCCCCTCTACCATCATCAGGGATATCATGAACTAGGGCAGAAAATGGTGCCTCGTGGACTGGTGTAGCGAATGGCTCAGAATCCTGACTAGAACTCTCCGATCCTTCAGAAGTGTTGTGAGATAAAGATGGCTCGTCCCTAAGCTGGTATCTCCCCTGTGGCCGACTGCTCCTGAATAAAGGCTGAGTTTCCATTTGACACTTCCCTAGATGAGACATATGAACTAGACTCGGAGAGGTCTGCACCTCTCCCTCTGCCTGCTGGTGCTTTATTTCTTATCGTCTTTTGCTGGCCAAGGGGCAAGGCACTTTTGCCTCGGCCCCGAGAAGGTTCACCTCTCCCTTTGGAAGTGTCACCTCGTCCTCTAGATCAAACCATTGTCTGTATCATGCAGAAAAGATTGTTAGTTGCAATTCGATGTTCAAACACATACTGCAGACATATAATTCAAGGAGAATCCAGAAGATACTATGGGGATGTACAGTTGAATTATGCTTGCAGGTAAAGTGATCTGCGGTCTGCACAATGTCACTTGCGTCTGCAGATGGGTACTTACGGACCACACAGTTTTGTTGTGCGACCGAAGAAGTGAAGTGAGGTCCACACAATATAACTTGCGGCCGCACATCTGAATCCCAAAAATGCCAACTCTTTGATGACAGAGAATTGTCTAATGTGCTTTCGCAAAAGGATTTCTGTGGTCTGCATAATTAGACCTACGATCGCACATTGGAGTCTCAAAGTGAGGACTCTCTGATGATAGTAAATCTATTGATTTGCGGCCCCAAAGAGAATTCTACGGTCCACACATTTTAATATGCGGCTGCATATTCCTTCTTTACTTAGTTGCCCCCAATTCAGCATCTACGGACCACATAAATTCAAGTGCGACCGTAGATTTCAAACAATTACGTACAGATCAAATTTGTCTAGTTGGGTTTTTCAAATTCTCGCACAATTAGACATGGCATCATTATAAAAACATGAAATTTCACTAACCCAGTACCCATAGAGCTTGTATCAAGTTAACCCAGTTCAGATTTACCTCACATGGACACACAATTGAACTCGAATAACAACTAGCCTAAAAAGAACTAAAAATCTACAAATTAAACTAATTAAAAAGATTATCATGAAATTGAAGCATACCAAATGGAGTGAGTGTAATGAGTGAATGATCAAAGTGGCTGTGTGTGTGGACAGATGAAATCTCCAAGAAAATTCAACAGAGCACAATTTTTAGTTCACAGAGTGAAAAGTGTAAATTGGGCATTGTTCCTCTATTTATACGAATAGTTCACTAAGGGTAATAAGTACGAGTGCGATCACACATTTTCATGTGCGTTCCACACTCTATTACCTGGAATATCATCTCAGATTTTCATCTACGATCCGCACATTTTAAGGTGCGACCGCAGATTTCTCATACGGTAGCAAATCAACCTCCGCACTGACAGGATTAAACTTCAGAGAGTTGTTAGTTTTGACATATCAATTGTGTGGTTCGCAAGAGGGATGTGCGCCAACAATGCTCTTATGCTATAGCACAAAGAAATGTGCGGTCCGCACAATTCTTGAATACTTAGACATATTTTGTCCACAATTCTTGCCAGTCACACTCATCCTGTAGCACACTTCAAACCGAGTTAGAACAATAATAATACATAACTGCAAAAGAAAAAGGAAAATAAACATGGCTTGCCTCCTAAGAAGCGCCTGATTTAACATCGTGGCACAATACATAATACCCTCAAGTGAAATGAATGACCGCGACGATGTGGCCATCTCCAACTTTTCCCAAGTAGTGCTTCACCCGGTGACCATTGACTCGGAATACTTCATTGTTTTTGTTCTTCAAGTCTAATGCACCAAAAGGTGTCACACCCACAGTTTCAAAAGGACCACTTCATTTGGATTTTAGCTTCCCGGGAAACATCATCAACCTTGAATTGAACAATAATACAAGATCACCCACCTTGAACTCTTTGTTCCAAATGTATTTATCATGAAGATATTTCATCTTTTCTTTGTACAGGGACGAACTTGCATAAGCATGGTACCGGAACTCATCAATGCGCAACCCTCAAGATAGCGACTACATCCCAATCAAGATTCAACTTCTTTAGAGACCACATGGCCTTGTGCTCTAGCTCCACCGGAAGATGACAAGCTTTCCCGAACACCAACCGGTATGACGACATTCCGATAGGTGTTTTGTAAGCCGTCTTATAAGCCCATAATGCATCATCAAGATTCTTGGACCAATCCGTCTGATTAGCATACACCTTTTTGGACAAAATACTTACTACTAAAAAATCAGGTTTTAGCGACGGACAAATTCTGTAGCTAAACAGATAAATCCGTCACTAATCTCATTTAGCGATGGATTAGCAATGGATTATCAAAATAATTCTGCTAGCTACGAGCGTTTTAGCAACATATTAACGACGACATTCGTAGCTAATTATAGTTTTTTTGTAGTGACTTTTTATCTCCCGGTTAGAGACTTCCACTTTCCCACTAGCTTGTGGGTGATAGGGAGTCATGACTTTTTGAGTGATACCATACTTTCTAAGTAATGTGTCGAAAGCCTTGTTGCAAAAATGTGACCCCCCATCGCTTATAATTGCATACAGAGTACCAAACCTTGTGAAAATATTCTTCTTCAAGAAAGCCACCACACTTATTGCCTCATTGTTGGGAGAAGCAATGACCTCGACCTATTTGGACACATAATCCACCACGACCAAGAAGTAGGTGTTTCCACAAGAACTCACAAAAGGTCCCATGAAGTAATACCCCACACACCAAAAATATCAATCTCCAAAATGGTTGTGAGAGGCATTTCATTCTTCTTTGAGATTCCATCGGCCCGTTGACATTCATCATATCTTTTCACTATCTCACTTGCATCCTTGTAAAGAATGGGCCAATAGAAACCGCAACTAAGCACTTTGGCCGTCGTTATTGCTCCACCATAATGACCATTATATGGTGAAGAATGACAAGCCCCGAGAATTTCACCTTTCTCTTCTTCCAGTACACATCTTCTAATCACCCCATCCGTACAAATCCAGAAAAGGTATGGTGCATCCCAATAATAATCTTGACAATCTCATTTGAGCTTATTCCTTTGGCTTGAAGAGAACACATCTGGAATGATTCCACACACAAGGAAATTTGCTAGATCCGCAAACCACGACACCTCTTTCATTGAAATTGCCAAGAGTTTCTCATCGGGGAAGGAGTCATTGATTTCTAGGCCATCATACGGCCTCCCCTCCTCCTCCAAACGAGACAAGTGGTCCGCCACTTGGTTTTCACAACCTTTTCTATCTTGGATGTCAATATCAAATTCTTGCAACAAGAGCACCCATCTCATCAACTGAGCTTTGGAGTCCTTTTTTCTCATTAGATAATGAAGCGCCACATGATCCGTGTGGACAATGACTTTTGCACCCATCAAGTACGGGAGAAACTTCTCAATTGCAAACACAATAGCAAAGAGCTCTTTCTCCATAACGGTATAGTTGACTTGGGAACTGTTCATAGTCTTACTAGCATAATAGACAAGATGAAAAGTTTTATTGATGTGTTGCCCCAAAACAACCCCAACTGCTACATCACTTGCATCACACATGAGTTCAAAGGTACACTCCAATTTGGAGCAGTGATGATGGGAGTAGTTGTCAACTTGAGCTTCAACAATTCAAAAGCTCCCATGCAATCATCACTGAAGTTAAACATAACATCCTTCTCAAGAAGATTTCACAACGGGTTCACCACCTTAGAGAAATATTTGATGAAGCGCCCGTAAAAACCCGCGTGGCCTAAGAAACTCCCTTCACCGAAGTTAGAGGTGGAAGATTAGAAATCACCTCAATCTTTGGCTTGTGAACTTCAATTCCATTATGTGAGATTTTATGGCCAAGGGCAATGCCTTCCTCGACCATGAAATGACATTTCTCCCAATTGAGCACCAAAATGATTTCTTCACATCTAGCCAGCACTTTGTCCAAATTTGCAAGACAATCATCAAAAGAATCTCTAACCACCGAGAAGTCATCCATCAAATCTTCAAGGCAGTCCTCCACCATGTCCGTGAAAATAGCCATCATACACATTTGAAAAGTCGTCGGTGCATTACACAAACCAAATGACGTCTGCTTGAAAGCAAAAGTATCATAGGAACATGTAAAGGTTGTTTTCTCTTGATATTACGGAGCAATAAGAATTGGTTGTAGCCCGATTACCCATCAAGAAAGCAATATAAAGCACGTCTGTGCAATCTATCGAGCATTTGATCTAAGAAATAAAGTAGAAAGTGATCATTCCTTGTTACTTTGTTGAGCTTGTGATAGTCAATACGCACCCTTCATCCGGTCACCGTTCTTGTAGGAACAAACTCATTCTTGTCATTGGTGATCACCGTCATGCCCCTTTTTTGGGATACATTGAACCGGAGAGGTCCACGAACTATCAGAGATGGTGTAGACAAGCCTGGCATCCAATCACTTGATAATATACTTTTTGACAACTTCTTGCATAGCCTCATTGAGTCTCCTTTGATGTTCAATGGATGGTTTGGCACCATTCTCCAACTTGATCTTATTCATGCAAAATGCGGGGCTTATCCCCCGAATATCCACCAAGGTCCATCCAATATCTTTCTTCCTCCTTTATAGCACTGCCAATGTAGAATCTACATGTACGTTAGTCAAACAAGAGGAAAGAATAACCGGTAAAGTCGAACAAGAACCAATAAATTCATACCGAAGGTGTGGAGGCAATGACTTCAACTCCAAGGTAGGAGGCTCTTCAATAGAGTCTCTTTAATGGTTTTCGCATGGACTTAAACACATAGAATATTACTTTTTCATCACCAACTCGAAAAGTGAGCTCTTCGGCTTCTACATCACAAAGAGCCTTACCCGTAGCAAGGAAAGGTCTCCCAAGAATAATCGGCACCTCATAATCGACTTCAAAATCTAGAATGACAAAATCCTCCGGACAAATGAATTTATCAACACGAACCAAGGCATCTTTAATCACACCCAAAGGTCTCTTCATGATACGATCGGCCATTTGCAATCTCATAGAGGTGGGTCTTGGTTGCCCAATTCCCAAAATCTTGAAAACCGAATAGATCATCAAATTGATACTTACCCCAAGATCACATAGAGCTTTAGCAAACTTGGCACTTCCAATTGTACAAGGAATCGTGAAAGCACCGAGATCCTCTAACTTAGGAGCCATTGAATGCACAATTACATTCATTTGATGAGTGACTTTGATGGTTTCAAAATTCATTGACTTTCTTCTTTGTCACGAGATCCTTCATAAACTTTGCATAACAGGGCATTTGTTCCAAGCTTCAACTAATGACATATTGATTCAGAGACTCTTTATCGTTTGAATGAATTTCTTGAATTGATTCTCACTATTTTGCTTGGAAAGTATTTGAGGGTATGAAGGTGGAGGCTTAGGCAGTGGTGCCTTAGCCTTTTGCACTACTGGCTCCGGTATGTCAATAACGTGTTCCCCGGACGGGTTCACCTCCTCTTGAGTTTCTTCCACACTATCATCAATATCAATTCGGACTTCATTATTAGGTTGTACCACATTATTCAGGATCTCTTCTTCTTACATCACTTGATAATCATCAACAAGTTGTATTTGACTTGAGGTGGGTACGTTCCCACCTCTTTCACTTCTTGTGATAACCACCATGGCACTCCCCGTGTTGTTTCTACCCTTTTGGTTTACTACAGTGTCACTTGGTAGTGTCCCCTTAGGACGAAAATTTAGAGCTTGAGAGATTTGCTCAATTTGAGCTTCTAAGTTGCGAATTGATGTGTTGTGTGAGGCAAGATGGGTATCTGAATAGACATTCTTTCCCATCATTTGCTTGAACATATTTTCAATATGCCCCATCTCATTGTTTGAAGAACTTGGGCCATGGGAAGGATAAGGAGGCGGGTTGCTCGATTGTTGGTACATCGGGGGCCCTTGAAAACCCGACCTCCGGTTGCCTTGGTTATTGTTCCATCTGCCTTGATTGTTACCCCACACCCACCCCCAATTTCCTTGATTGTTGTTGTTATGCCAATTTCCTTGATTGTTGTTGTTATGCCAATTTTCTTGATTGTTGTTTCCGCTCCAACTGCCTTGATTGTTAGAATTCCAATTGTCTTGATTGTTTTTAGGTCGCCATTGTTGTTGGTTTGGTCCTTGGAAGTTGTTTCTTTGCCCTTGAAAATTGTTCACATATTCCACTTCATCTTCTTGTTCATTATAGGAATTATCTTGCTCAAAACTACCATCTTCTTGCATATAGTTATCCACTCGATTTTGTACTTGTGGACCCTTGGTCCTCCTCTTGTTCACCACCATGTTCACTCCTTACATGGCATTGACTTGCTTGGGATTTTTCACTTGATTTACTTGGGCCTTTGCTAATTGAGTCATGGTGGTTGTCAATTCGGCAATGGCTTGCTCATGGTCTTGCAATTCTTTGTGAAGGTGGATCATATTTGGATCACCTTGTGGAACATTATCTCGAGATTGCCAAGCCGATGACATTTCTGCCATTTCATCCAAAATTTCACACGCCTCCGCATAAGGCATGGTCATGAAGTTCCCACCGACAAGTTGATTCACTACACATTGGTTGGTGGTGTTAATCCTATGATAGAAGGTTTGTTGAATCATGTTTTCTGTCATATCATTATTGGGAGATTCCTTGACCATATTTCTATAGCGTTCCCATATCTCGTGTAGTGGTTCATTCGGCTCTTGATTGAATGCTAAGATCTCATCTCGAAGTGTAGCCATGTGCCCGGGAGAGAAGAACTTAGAAATAAACTTTTCCGCCAACTCATCCCAAGTATGAATAGAATGGTTCGGTAATCATTCCAACCAATATAAATCTTTCCCCCGTAGAGAGAAGGGAAAAACCTTAGCCTCAACGATTCCTCGGAGTCATTTGTTTGCTTGCTCCCCCAACAAGTATCCATAAAAATCCTTTCAAATATTTATACGCATTTTAAGTTGGAGCAGCGGTGAAGAAACCTCGCTTCTCAAGCAAAGTGAGCATCACATTGGTGATTTGGAAGTTGTGAGCCCTAATATGGGGAGGGACTATTGCACTAGCATATCCTTCATTGGGTAACACCCAGTGTGGAGAAACTCGTGATGGAGGTGGGGGTGGAGCGGGTACATTGTCATGAGGCACCCGACCTCTTCTATTGGCTTGAGGTTCAAGAGGTACCTTCTCCACTTGCTTATCCTCGACGTCCACATCCCCTAAATGCATATTTCTGAGATCATTGTTCGCCGCCATAGTTGTACCTAAAGTTGTTTCACACAAGTTAGTAACACGGAGGGAAAAGAAGATACTCCAAAAACAAACCCAAATATATAGCTAACACCGTTTTAACTCCCCAGAAACGGTGCTAAAAATTGATGGCATCCACAACACACCCCGATAAGAGATATGATACGGTCGTATGCAATATATATTACCCAACTATGAGTCAGGGTCGAATCCACAGGGAGTTATAAGGGGTGTTAGGAGTATATACTTGAAGAAAGCGAATGGATTAACTAAATTTGCACTTCCACAATGAGTTTTGATTTCTACTTCTACTATTACTCTAACAATTGTAAGCTAAGTAAAAGAAACTAGAAATAAACGATTATTTTTGGTGTTTTCCAAATAGTTTAAAAGCCTAGGGATATGACCATAACCTAGTTGTTCGCCTAATGGGTTAAATACATTAATATTTGATTTGTTGATTGGGGTGTATTATAGCTCTCAACTATACATTACCCACTTAATACTTCTCGGTTAGGGAGTGATTTTTCCCAATTTGGATTTCTCAAGTCCAAATGGGTATCAAACAAAATAGTTGATATGAGCTCAAGTCGGGTTCTAACTATCTCTAGTTTGAACCCTTTAAATAGGCCAATCAAACTCTTAATTAGACCAATTCCTTATTAGCCAAGTTATCCTAGACAAGGTCCCTCTTTCTTAAGTAGAGACTAAGTCAAAAAGGCATGAATCAATATTTGCAACCATTAATTCTAAAATTGAAGCATGAACTAAGCTAAATAATCAACACTCGATCATAAAAAAGTATTAAATTAAATACCCATAAGGTTTACACAGTAGGGTTGGGTCACAACCTTAGTAAGAATGTAGCTACTCATAATGGGAATTGAAGAAAATAAAGAAGAAAGGCTAATTAAACTCATAATCAAAGGTTAAAATGATAAAATATAATGTTTAAACACTAAAACAATCACAAACTTCCTAAAATGGCAAAAGGTAACGACTAGGGGGGGGGGCATTCGGTACTTCGGTTTGGTATTTAATAAATACACTTCGGTAATTCGGTATGTCAATTGTGCGTACCAAATACCGTACCAAAGTAGTTCGTTACTGTTCGGTATTTTCTTATTTGGTTCGGTACGATTTCGGTATCATACCAAAGTCTTTCAAATCTCCCAACAATCAAGATTATGCCTAATGTGAAACATTTGTCCTTGAGCTAAATCTTACTTCGATCAAGTTGTTCAAGCTTCTAAAATGTAGTAATAACATTGTGTTGGGATATGATGCTATATAAATTCCCATAATAACACCGAATAGCCCAAGTGCACTACCAAAAATCTCGATTACAAGGATCTTAACAAAAAAACGTGGAGTTTTGTGCATCGGATAAGGCACAACTTCTTCCAATTATTCCTACACACAACCTTTTATAAAAGGAATAACAATAATTAAAGGGCAGAAAAGCATTTCTTTAAATTTGACACCACGAAGTAGAATTCCATGAATGAGAAGAAAATTATTTCATACTCACCCACAGACAAGATTGGCAAAGCCCACAATGATCCCAGAGGGAAAAATTTCATAGCTAACACGGTGCTTTTACTACATTATAAAAGCTTGAACAAACTTAATACCACATTACCAAACACATAGTAAATTATTGCAGATCAAGTTGGTATTTAATTATACCCACCTGAATAAATGGAGAAGAACAACTTAATTGAAAATATTCAAGACATCGGGTCCATTAAAGAGAAAGACACTTGGTGTCACACAATCGGCAGTGGGTCTCTGTCACACAATTGGCAGTGGATCTCTGTCACACGATCGGCAGTCGAAGGTCAAACTCGAACTCACAGGTCACAGTGGGTCAACGGCAGAGCTTTTGAGAATTGAGAGAAAGTTGAGAAATTGAAAAATCTTATCCAGCCCTAGGTATGCTAATTCCTAATTTTCTATCATTAGTCTAAGTGAGGTTGGACTTGGGCCTAAGGGTAACAAATTAGATTTGGGCTGAGCACTCAGCAATATCATCTTTGTGTTGGGTTGCCTAGGACTATTTGAAAATTGGGATAAGCTACTAAACTTAACATTTCGGTATTTCGGTATACTGAAATATCAAAATCTCAATACCGCGGACCATACCAAAATATCGAATAACTGAAATATTTATACTGAAATAGTACCGAAATAACCAAAACCAAAATATTGAATTAATTTGGTTCGGTTCGCAATTCAGTTTTTCGAATTTTATGCCCACCCTTAGTAATGGCTACATCAGCTTTAAACTTCAAAACTTGACCTAAAATTGTGAAACTCATCTATTTATAGTGATCAAAAATTTGCTGACAAAAATACCCCTCGGGAGGATCTGCGACCGCACAATTTCATGTGTGGTCCGCACATTTCTTCAGTTGGCAGGAGATAGGATTCTGCAGCCGTACATTTCTGGATTGCGGCTGCGAAGCAACCTTTGCGGCCGCATAATTCTTGTGCGGTTCACACTTCAGCAAGGTTTCAGGACTTGGTCTTTTGCACACTCTCTGAACTTGGAATCGTTTGTCAGTGCAGACCCAGTTTTACAGCTTCACAATTCATGTGCGGTCCGAACATTGGTCAAAATCCTGTTGGGTTTTTTGCTTGGTTGTGGCTGCAGATGAAATTCTGCGGTCCGCAATTACTTCTGCGGACCGCACTTCTTTGCTTCTGCGCCTTTTTATTACATTGTGCTTTGGAACACTCCTTTTTAAGTCAGATTTCATCATGGGAGACCAAACTTCCAACATTCCTGCAATTTGCACAATTTTATTAGTTTCGGGAATATAAATCAATACTTTCGGACTAAAACAAAAGTAAAACTGTGCTAATAAATAGTCAAAATCTCCACCTATCATAGTCCTCCACCATATCTGTGAAAATAGCCATCATACACCATTGAAAAGTTGTTGGTACATTGCACAAATCAAATGGCATCCTCTTGAAAGCAAAAGTACCATATGAACATGTAAAAGTTGTTTTCTCTTGATCCTCCGGAGTAATGAGAATTTGGTTGTAGCCCGAGTACCCATCAAGAAAATAATAGAAAGCATGGTTGGCCAATCTATCGAGCATTTGATCTAAGAAAGGAAGTGGAAAGTGATCCTTGCTTGTTACTTTGTTGAGCTTGCGATAATCCATACAAACCCTCCAACTGGTCACCGTTCATGTGAGAATCAATTCATTTTTATCATTGGTAACCACCATCATTACCCCTTCTTTGGGACAACATTAAACCGAAGAGGTCCATGAACTATTGGAGATGGGGTAGACAACTCTGGCATCCAACCACTTAATAATCTCCTTCTTGACAACTTCTTGCATAGCCTCATCGAGTCTTCTTTGATGTTTAATGGACGGTTTAGCATCATCCTCCAACTTGATCTTATGCATGAAAAAGGCAGGGCTTATACCCTGAATATCTACCAAGGTCCACCCAATAGCCTTATTCCTCTTTTGTAACACCGCCAATGTGGAATCAACCTGCACGTTAGTCAAAAAAAGGAAAGAATAACCGGTAAAGTAGAACAAGAGACGAGAAATTCATACCGAAGGTGTGGAGACAAATGGCTTCAACTCCAAAGTAGGTGGCTCTTCAATAGAAGGCTTAATTTGTAGGAGGATTCTTCCTATTTTCAAGATCCAAATATAATTTTGGGGGTGCATAGTTGTACGACCTCATTCCTTGCAAAGAGTTCACGCATTCCATGAAACCATCCATCTCGTCATCATCAAAACTGAGCAAAACGGCCTCCAACATATCACCAACATTGATAGTAGAACTTGTATCACCAGCAATAACATCAGTCACTAAGTCCACAAAAGAACACACTTTATTGCTATTTGGTTGCTGCATGGACTTAAACACATAGAATATTACTTTTTCATCACCAACCCGGAAAGTGAGATCTTCAGCTTCTACATTACAAATAGCCTTACCCGTAGCAAGAAAAGGTCTCCCAGAAATGATTGACACTTCATAATCAACTTCACAATCTAAAATGACAAAGTCCGCCGGAAGAATGAATTTATCAACCCAGACCAAAATATCTTCAATCACACCCAACATCCTCTTCATGGTACGATCGGTCATTTGAAATCTCATAGAAGTGAGTCGTGGTTGCCCAATCCCCAAAGTCTAGAAAACCGAATAGGGCATCAGATGTATACTTACCCTAAGATCACAAAGAGCATTAGCAAACTCGACACTTATAATTATACAAGGAATTGTGAAAGCGCCGGGATCCTCCAACTTAGGAGCCATTGAATGAACAATCACATTCACTTGATGAGTGACTTTGATAGTTTCAAAATTCATCGAACTCTTCTTTGTCACAAGATATTTCTTAATCTTTGCATAACCGAGCATTTGTTCCAAAGCTTCCACCAATGGCACATTGGTTAAAAGGCTCTTCATCATTTGAATGAACTTCTCGAATTGATTCTTACCATTTTGCTTGGTTGAGGGTATGGACGTGGAGGCTTAGGCAATGGTGCATTTGCCTTTTGCACTACTGGTTCCGGTATGTCAATGGTGTGTTCTTTAGATAGGTTCACCTCCTCTTGAGTCTCTTTCACACTATCATCAATATCAATCCGAACTTCCTCATTTGCTTGATCAACATTGTTTGGGATCTCTTCTTCTTGCATCACTTGGTTATCATCGACAACTCACCTGTCACTTGAGGTGTGTGCATTCCCACCTCTTTCACTTCTTGTGATAACCGCCATAGCATGCCCCGTATTGTTACCCCGCTTTGGATTCACTACCATGTCACTTAGTAGTGCACCCTGAGGACGAGAATTTAGAGCATGAGAGATTTGCCTCATTTGAACTTCTAGATTTCGGATTGATGTGTTGTATGAGGCAAGTTGGGCATCTAAATTGGCATTCTTTTCCATCATTTGCTTTAACATATTATCAATACGTCCCATTTTATTGTTTGAAGAACTTGAACCATGGGAAGGATAACGAGGTGTGTTGCTCGATTGTTGATACATTGGGGACCTTTGAAAACCCGACCCCTGGTTGCCTTGATTGTTACCCCAACCACCTTGGTTGTTGTTTCCCCAATTTCCTTGATTGTTTCTACTCCAATTTCCTTTGCCAATTCCCTTGATTATTACAACTCTAATTGCCATGGTTGTTTTGTGGTCACCATTGTTGTTGGTTTGGGCCTTGGAAGTTGTTGTTTTGCCCATGAATTTTTTTTACATATTGCACTTCTTCCTCTTTCTCATTATAAGAATCATATTGATCAAAAACGACATCATCTTGCACAGAGTTCTCCACTCGGGTTTGCATTTGTGGACCCTTGGTCCTCTTCTTGTTCACCAAAATATTAACTCCCTCCATAGCATGAACTTGATTAGGGGCTTTCACTTGATTGAGTTGGGCCTTTCCTAGTTGAGTCATGGTAGTGGTCAATTCGGCAATGGCTTGCCCATGCACTACTAGAAATTCGCTAAAAACCGACCAAAAAACCGATCAAAGTTGGTCGGTTATGGCCAATTATCGACCAAAACGCGACCATTAGGATGTGGACGGTATTTTGATGGTCGGAATGGCTTACCGACCAAAGTTTGTTGGAACTTACCGACCAACTTTGGTCGGTAGCTTAAAACGACCATCTGACAAGTTTAAGTACTTACCGACCAACTTTGGTCGGAAACATATTTTATTAATTTAATTTGACCGACCAAAGTTGGTCGGTTTAACTAAATTATATTTTTTTTATTAATTATTAAAATTTAAAAAAACCGACCAACTTTGGTCGGTAATTAAAAATATATATATTTTTTAAATAATTAAAATTAAACATTACCGACCAACTATGGTCGGTAATCTCAACAGTGCGGGCAAAATACCGACCAAAGTTGGTCGGTAATGTTGAATTCTGGGAATTCAATGTTCATTAACCAACAAACTTTGGTCGGTATTTTAGAATAATTTATTTTTTTTATTAAAAACCGACCAACTTTGATCGGTTTTTTTGGGTTTAATTTTGGCATAAAATGCCTATTTTGGCAGCTACACCACCTGCCAGCATACCAATACACCTAATAACAACAACAACACAACAACAACAACAACAACAACAACAACAACAACAACAACAACGCAACAACAACAACAACAACAACAACAACAACACAACAACAACCAAAACATTCAATAAATACTTTAAAACTAATAAATTAAAGTTCAATTGAACATAAAAATCTAAAACCAAGTTAAAACTAATTACAACTAGTTCAAAACTGGTTCTATTTGTCTAGTTCAAAGTATATAAAAGTCAAGGGGTGTTTTCTACAA
>AWOL01S0073520.1:0-20187 GCA_000715115.1 Nicotiana otophora | reverse complement strand
TAGAGGCTCCGTAGACAGGTTGTGGGTGGTGTAATTGAACTAGAAGAGTTGGTATTTGGCAAACATGTTTTTCATTATATGTATAAACTTGTAATATTTTGGAAATTATAAATGAAGTTGCTAATGGTAACNTTTGAGGTATAGCCGGAGCCTTATTGCCGGCACTTCCATACTACTCTTATATTTTACTTAGAGGCTCCGTAGACAGGTTGTGGGTGGTGTAATTGAACTAGAAGAGTTGGTATTTGGCAAATATATTTTTCATTATATGTATAAACTTGTAATATTTTGGAAATTATAAATGAAGTTGCTAATGGTAACGAAATGGGTGTTGTTTATGAAATCCTTTCAATGTTTAATTAATGGAGTACATCTCCACTCTATTCATGGGCAAGGTCGGGTAGAAAGTATCTAGCAGGCTTGCTTGACCGGGTTATCTTGGTTGAGCGCCGGCCGTGCTCCCCGAGGTTGGGGCATGACAAGCCTGTACGACCCTGTCCTTGTACGCACACCTACGCGATTCTTATCTCCCTTTTTCTCTAGCTTTTAGCCAATCTCTAGGCCTCACTTTGCGAACATACACAGAACTATGACAAGTTGTTCCTCTGGGCATCGATAGGTGTATTGAAATTCTTTGTTTGGTACTTCGTCGAACTTATGACTATTGCTATATTCTGTTTCATAGCCTCAGAACTTTTATCCATCGATTATTGATTCACCTTAATGCTGATCTATAATTCACTAAGTGATAACTTGAAACTTCTTACATAATACATTTTCACTAGGGGTCACATCTCGTTGGCTAACATCTGTAGTTATTTGCTTGATCCACCTTAGGGATGATACTGTAGTTCAATAACCGTATTTCATAGCATCTCAACGTGATTCATCTTATGGGAAGTATTCTAATCCCGTGCAATTCATAAAATCCCTTCTCGTCGAATCATTACTTCAATCGAAGGCTATATTCCTAAACAGTATCCTCTTATCGCTTATCACACTCACACTCTTATTCTACTACCAGGGCAACTTTCCATCTTTTCTAAATGCTCCTAGTCTTAAACTCCTCCGAGTTCATTCAAGCTATACTAAGCTTTCTATAACCTACAAAAACCATCCACTCTCTCATTTTGATGGGCTTAATCCTGATGTCTTACCTATTCTCGTCACCTTCTCACTCATTTTTTCTTATCCTTACTCATGTCTACCAAAACCTTGTCGCTCTATCATACTTTAGCTTGCAACCTACACGCATCTATGCATACTACTCGCAACCTTATTTAACTTGCTAGCACTATAGATTTCCTTATGTTATTCTGGAACCTCAAGCAAGACATCACGTTTCCTCTAATTCTTCTTTGTTCTCGTAACTAGACCTCTCGCTACCTAGAAACCATAGGCTGGAAGATGTGCTATTGACGGCACCACTATCATTTCTGGATATTGAATCACGATGCCTCTAGCCTTCTATCTAAAGTCTGGACTATTTAGAACCTTTTGTACTTGAGTATCTCGTACCTTCTTCACTTTTACCTTACTTACCTTTAAATCTCGCATATCTTATGTCAATTTCATAACTTCCCTTCCACATAGGTGGAATTTACATCCATGACTTAAAGCTCTACTGTAATACTTGCACCTGTGGTGCATACATAATCCGGCGGAAGCTTCATACTAACTTCTTATGAATCAGCGCTATGGAACGATAATAAAGTGAACGAAGGGTAACATTTCCTAAATGCCCTGTAGCCTCTCAATTATAATTATGGCGTGCAACACACCCATAAGTGAGAATATACTAGACATGGCTTTACAGACTCCCTAAGATACGACCTACTCGGATACCACTTTGTCACGCCCCAACCTGGGGAGGCATGGCTGGCACCCGATGTCGTACAGGCTCGAGCGAACCATTCTGTAACTCATGATCGTTCGACGAAAACTAGAACATACATAGGCTGACTTGGATGAACTCATTCTTTCTGTAACTATCATGGGCCAACATGGAAACAACTCGTAATGTATAATTGTAAGTGGGCAAATGCTATACGACGAACAATCGTACTCAAAACATGAATACACATGGGACGTCAAGGCCTCTGACATATAGTACATAATAAACCTATGTCTACAAAGCCTCAAAGAATATTTGACATCAAAAGATGGTCGGGACAGGGCCCCAGCCTACCCACAAGTCTGTAGCAAAACTCTGACATGATGACTTATAGACTCGGTTGCACTCCAAATGAAGTGTAGTCTTAACGAACCTTCATTGAATGCTAACTTCGTCTACTATGAGGGCTCGTCAAACTGATTACCTACACCTGCAGGCATGAAAGTAGCATCCACAACAAAAATGAACGTCAGCACGAATAGTGTACCAATTATGTAAGGCAGAACTGAAACATAACAATAATCCAACATCAATGAGAGAGATATAAGAATCAACTTGAACCTCTAAAGTGCCACTGCGGGCCATGATATGAATACTAGTTATACTTGTATATTTAATGCCTCTTTTGTGAACTAGTATCCATATCGTAACATGACTGCACAAGTGATCAGTGGTAACTGCCCGACCGGTCGTAGCGCGGTGGTAAATGCATGACTGCCCAACCGACCGTAGCTCGATGGTTAATGCGTAACTACCCAACCGGCCGTAGCTCGGTGATAAATGCATGACTGCCTGACCGGTCGTAGCTCGGTGATAAATGTGTAACTGCCCAACTGGTCATAGCTCGGTGGTAAATGCATGAAGAGCCTTTTACGATCATTAGGACATCTTTATCGTATGCCTCAATAGGGACTTAGGAACATACTTGGGTATGATTTGAATTACATTTTACAGGAATGAATAATGTATACATCCTTAACTACAAAGAGTAGAACCACTTATGGAATAACTTACATTTAAGTTTTGTTACCTGGATCATGCAAAAAGAAGGAAGGATTAGTCTTAACATACCTTTGTTGGTAACGACTCAATATACACTGCCCGTAGTACTTCAAAATACATCAAGGTATTAGAATTATGGTTAATACCATGGAAGAACTTAAAACAGATTTCTAAGCTAGTAGCTCTTTTAAGGAGAATTAGGAAGCACTTCTCTTATATTTCCTCACTTTCTCGAATTCAAAACAGCAACATCAACAATATCAACAACTAATCCTATCCATTTAGCCCCTCAACAATGTAAGAACAATTCCAACAATTCAAATAATAGTACAACGAGTGTCAAGCTCGGTTTGTAACAAAACCACTATAGTTTAAAACCTCTTCTCCCTTTCAGAATTTATCAACAATATTAACCACCACATATTCCATCATACCTACTAATTTTCAGCCATAATACAACTTTAAAATGACCCCATAATAGTCCCACAAGTTCAGCAACTCAAATTGATTTTTCAGATTACTAAAATATGTTTTTGACTTGTTTTTTCTTTCAAATCGAGCAACACAACCAACAATGCATAATTAAGCCTCTTCTCACATAAACCAGCCATGAAATCAATTTAAAAATAAGTTCACAACTAGCCAACAATGACGCAACAACAAACAGTATACTACTCTTTCGAAACTTACAAGTTCTAGTCTTTACAATCGAGTTACAACTCGTAGAAGCTTAGGTAAGGTGTAACGGCCCAACCAGCCATTTTGAGATCTAGTACGTCGTTCAGCGATTTAATACCCATAGTAACTTCACTTTATATATTATGACTTGCGCACATAGTCGGTTTTGATTTTTAGAAGTTCTGAGTAGATTTGGAAGAACAATTTTCAATTCGGAAACCTTAAGTCAGAAGAGTTGACTGAGGTTTGACTTTTGAGTAAACGGACTCAAAATTGGGATTTGAAAGTTTCTATAGGTTCATAAGGTGATTACGTACCTGGGTGTATGTTTGGATTGAGTTTCGGGTGGACCGGGAGCATTTCGGCGCTTATTGTGGAAAGTTGACATTTTGAAGATTTAGAATTTTCTAAGTTTGATTCGAAGTGAACTTTGTTGTTATCGATGTCTGTTTGGAATTATGAGTCATGAAATAGGTTCGTATTATGATTTGTAACTTGTACGTAAAATTTGGCGTCATTCAGGAATGTTTAAGAGTGATTCGGACATTTAAGTTGCATACTAGTTAAGTATAAGAAAATAAGTTGATCACGGTCAAATAGTAGACTTAAAGAGCTCGAATTCATGATTTAAAACTTTTAACAGGTTTATATGATAATTTTGGACTTGTCCTCAAGTTTTGGTTAGATTCCAATGAGTTTCGGATGGGTTTGGATTGTGTCGCGCTCTTATTTGATTTTTTGACATCGTTTCTTTTGGCATAAAAGGTACCATATTGATATAATGACCTTTTACTTGTGATTTTATTAAACCATTATATCCGTATCGTAATTACAGAATCATAGCAACAAGAATAGTCGAATTTCGAGGCCATACGAGAGAGTTATGCCCATTTCCATGTCGCAAAAGATTGCTGGTTTCTGGTGCGAGCTTTTGTTCTTCGCAAGCGCGAGAACAGTCCAGCGAACGCGAAGAAGGAATTTTGGGTTGAACGTTCAATGCGAAAAATTGCTCTTAGCGAATGCGAAAGTCTCCCGTAAAGGCAGTGAACAAAAATTACCTGGGCAGTATTTTAAATTAGCAAACCTAGCATTTTAGTATTTTGAGCATATCTTGAGTTCTATAGCTCCTTTTGAGGTGATATTTGCAGCGTAGTTATCGTCTCAACAAGGGGGTAAATATATCACCTTTATTTTGATGTTTGTGGATTATTATTTCTATTAGTTATCATTTTTATCCTTGTTTGGATTACAGAAATTGGGATTTTGAGCCCCAAAGTTGAGAAATGGTAAATTCTTGATTTGAGGGTCAATTCATGGATGAAATTGGATAATTTTCTGAAAATAGACTATATAATTTATGGGTAACATTTATTTTCGAAAATATTTTAAATTAAGGCGCGCGGGCCCGGGGTTGACTTTTGCTGACTTTTTGTGTGGCGTTGAGAATTGTTTCTTAATGAAAGATTATGGGTTCTTGAGTATGTTTTGATTGGTTTGCATATTCTTTGAATAGTTTCGGATCGTTTGGCTTTGTTTTTGAGGTGTTAGAGAGGCGTTGGAGCTGGTTATCGGATTTCGGAGCGAGGTAAGTCTCTTGTCTAACCTTGTGAGAGGGAATTACCCCATATGTGTTATAATTGTTATGTGCTACATGTTATGAGAGCTACGCATGTATGAGGTGATGAGTGTCCGTGTGTATGCTAGAAATCCTGATTAGCTCCACCTAGACTTAGACGCACGCCATGCTTTAATTGTAATATTTGAGTTATTCTTGCCTATTTAAATGCTTTAATTACATTGTTGCCTGAGACTAGACTTGCGTAGAGTATCGGACTTGTTATTTTAGATACTTGGCGAATTACTTGATTAATAGTAGAAATTATACTTTCCTTCTACGAATTTCTCTCGCATTGTACGAAATTGTCTGAAGAGTCTCTTAAACTGCATAACTCACACATATATTCGTAAGTGGGGCCAATGATCCATCAAGTTTCACTATTCTTATAGGATCGGGCTGAACATCTCAGCAGTACTATTATATATCAGGATGTACGACCTTGACAGTATTATGAGATACATCTATGGTTCGTTCCGGTCGACCCTCGGCAATGTACACAATTATGGGATCGGGTTGAACGACCTCAAGGGTATTATTATGGGATCGGACCGTGCACCACGACAGGAAATCATGCATTTACTCTTATGGAATCGGGTCGTTCGCCTCGGCAGAACCGTGAGTGATATTTGACAAGAAGTCAGTGTACCCGTGAGTTTTCCTAACTTGAGATGTGACATTTTATCTGGTATTGACCATTACGTATTCTATTCGAGGTATTGTCCAGCTATTGAGGATCTCGTGTTTGTTCTTCTGTTGAGGATCATATTATGCACTTATATATTTCTCGTTGTTTTTACTTACTATGTCTCATATCTGTTTACTTTCATTATACCTGATTTATTGGATCACTAGTAAGTGTCGATGTCGACCCCTCGTCATTACTTCTTCGGGATTAGGCTAGATACTTACTAGGTATGCGTTGATTTACGTACTCATGCTACACTTCTGTACTAATTGTGCATGCACTGAGGCGGGTTCATTTGGTTGTCATCTTGGTGCATATGCGCAGCTGCTGAGGGGACTTTATGGTGATCTGCGTTCCAGGTTACAATCCGCAGCACACAGAGTCTCCATCATATTCATTTATTTTATCCTTTCTATTGTACATTCCCGACAGATGTTGTATTAGTATTCTACTTTCTAGTAGATGTTCATGCACTTGTGATACCGGATTTTGGGAATTTAGGTTATGTTCTTGGTTTATATTTTGACCACGTTCGGACAGTTAAATTAATAACATCAGCACTTTCTTATGAAAACGAACAACTTCAGTTATTTATTTCGAGATGTATGTAGATTATCTATAAGTTTTGATTTCATGGTTGGCTTGCCTAACGATAGTGTTAGGAGTCATCACGGCCTATAGTGGGATTTGGGTCGTGGCAGTTTGGTAACAGAGAAGTTCACTTAGGTCTCACAAGTCATGATCAAGTCTAGTAAAGTCTTATACGGAGACGTTTGTACTTATCTTCGAAAGGCTACAGGACTGTTAGGAAAACTTCCCTTTCTTTATTCCTTGTTGTGCGATTTGATTTAGTTGAGGCTTATGCCTTCAGATCCTTTTACTCATTCGTATATGATGTCGAGCATTCGATATCAATTGGGCACCGACGAGTCATGAAGCTGCTACAGATGTGGTGCGGGATGTTTTTCCTTGCGTATGTGGGCAGACTATTATCATCGCCTTATGGAGGGGTGTTCTGTCATTTCAGCCTAGTGTTAGTGTTTCCTATGGTTTCGAGGCTATGCATAATGTATTGTAATATTCATGCATTGTTATCGCGTAGTGCTGGTGTAAATGGTAGGGTACTAACTTATGTGTCACGGCAGTGAATGACTCAAGAGGAAGATTATTCAGTTCATAGTTTAGAGATTCAGCATTTAATTCAAGCGAAGGAGAGGCAATTGGACTATGGATTTTCAGGCTTTGGTTGATGGAGTAGTGAGATTAGATATTTCGAACATGGTGGAATTCTTGTTTGTGATATGGTGTCGTCGTCCTTGTTTGAACGCATTAAGGCTCATCGGTATTATAGTCTTCATTGGTTTTCCTTCGGGGCAAGGTGTTGTGAATTGGTACCTAAGAAGAGGTTATCATAGATGGCGGTGTATGGCGCTTCAAGGTCGAATCGGTGTTTCTAGTGTTGATGGCTCGAGGAAGATGCTCTTAAGGAGGCTTAAAATTGATGGAAATCTATTTATTTAGGTTTTATGGAGATGGATCGTGATTTGGAGCGGCATGACTAGCAGCGGATGATGAGAAGAGACATGGTAGGATATGTCTCGAGGTGGTTGGATTGCTGGCATGTCAAGTACGAGCAGCAGAGATCGAGTAGTTTGCTTAGGAAGATGATTTAATCGTAGTGGTAGTGGTAGCGTATCATCTGAATTTTGTGGTAGGATAGCCACATGCTCTGAGAAATCCTAGGGCGATTTGGGCCATGGTGGACAAATGACCAAGTCTGTGTATTTCATTTGAGGTGGTGGTTTCTGTACTTAGGATGCTTGAATGTGACGAAAAGAGTTGCTTGGGATGCAGAGGAATGTGAATGCTTATCGTTTGGGTATGCAATATAGCTTCGAGTTGTAAACGTATTGTTGGATCTTCAATTGATGTTAATTTGATTCTTACAGATGATGTATGAGTGTGGACCTAGGAGAATTAACTGATTTTGTAATGGATATGGCTATGCCGTTGGAGGATGTCGGTATGAGGTTACACATGTGAGCTATCTCCTGTGAGAAGGTTAGGGGTTGCATGACTTCTAATGAAGTTCCTATAAAAAGTTCTGCCTTATATCCAATGGGATGCATATTCTACGATGTGAGCTTGGATTGCTTGAAGAAGATGGTACGACTGTCAGGAGGTCGAGTGTGCCATTATGGCTGATGATTCGGGATGTGTTATGATTAGTGCAACAAGAACTTATGAGAAATTTGGCTGAGTAACAGTGTGATATCATGGTAGCTAGGAGGAGTAGTAATTGTAGGACCTTGGATTTTGCGATGGTGGCCTGAAGCCAAGTGGGGGAACCTACCGTCGATGATTTGGTCACGTGGTTATGTTCCCTTGCAGTTTTTGGCTAGCGATACATTGGCGGATCAGTTATGATCGAGGAAGAGAACATCACGGGTAATTCGAGAAAGGAATTTGATGGATGTGTGCTATAGTTCACCTTATTGATGTGTGAAGGTTGTGGAATAACTCATATTGGGTATTTCTTTATGGAGGTGATGTTCAAGGAAAAGGATTCATTCGGTTGCTTCTTTGGAGTATTTGAGTGCTAACGAAGCACTAGTTGTTTGATTATATAATCGTGACAAGTTTATAGTGAGCGACTCTCAACAATGGTTTTAGTGGGTTCAAGAATTAAAGTGTGATGCCTAAGGATTTTCGAATTCATTGTGTGGCTAAGGATTTAGTTTTGCAGCGGAGTGTGAAAGAGACTTGGAGCATTTGTATGAATGCCACCAGGTATGTGGTGCGGTGTTAGAGAGATGGAAGAAACAACTTCATATTCGCAAAAGATCTTTCAGAACGGGGGTATCAGTTGGAGATACTATTGAGTGCTTGAGGTGAATATGAAGTTACATATGGGTATTGAGGCAATGTGGTCTTGCAGCTTGGGGTCACTCAGGAGGAGTGTTGACTGAGGCCCATTGTGTGCTGGAAAAGAGAGGTACTCATTCTAAAGGTAAGTCAAGAGAGTACTGAGGAGTTGAATTAGTTAAGCAGGGGTTTGGAAAGGCATAGTAAAGGAAATGATCGATTACTTTAGTACGATAAGGCTATACGGGTGTTTCGTGGCTATACTAGCAGGCTTGGCAGTCTCCGTAATTTGGTTGATTTGGAAGAATTTAATCCTGATGGTTTGGGTATGTGCAAATAGGTCTCGAAAAGGCTATAAAGGTTTCAACCACGATTTGAGGTTGGTGTCTTCTACGGTTATGGGAAATTAGTTGTGTGCTACGATTCCTTCTCCTAAAATGAGTTAAGCAAAAAGTTCTAGCCGATGAAGTGTTTATTCCCCTAGTGGTTCAGTATTTATGATGGGATTTTACACTCTCGCGTGTTAGCATGATAGGTGCAGTGAGCGGTGTAGAATCTGAATTGAGGATCAAGGTTGCTGTTCAGTTTTGACAGGGATGTCACGAACTCAGAGGAGCGATGGAATATTTCAGATGTTCAGAGTATGTTGGCACTATTTTCGGGTAGCCTGAGGATGGTCTGTTTTGTGGAAGAAGCATTGGGTATTGATTTGTGGATGCTTGACTAGCACTATAGAAATAGCATGGTCGGTGTCCATTAATGTTCATATTTTTCTACCTAGTACAGAAGGTTGTGGGAGTATCTCCATTGAGATGATCATATAAGTGTGACGTGTCATTCATTTAAGTGTAGAGATTGAAATCAGTTATGAAGATTCTGGTACAGAGCTGATTGGAGAGGTTATGTATGAGAGACATTGTATTCCTTTGGCTACGGATTGATGAAGTTTGTTCTTGATTTGATGATCAATCGTATGTGTCATGGATAGGGTCATTGTGGATCTTTGAAAGGTTATTGGCCTATTTTGGGATGATCGGAATCGGCTTTGATGTCCGTTGGTAGACCTAATGTGAATGTATATTCAACACTAAATCAGATATGCTTATTCAACATAGCATTGTTTATGGATGAGTCTTCGGGCATTGGATATTATTCCTATCATCATCTATTCCATGTATTACTCTATTATGCCATGTGGGTGGTGAGACGACTTGATTATATGTTTGTAATCTCGTGTAGCTTGTGGCGTTATATGAGCGAGATGGCTCTCAAGATACTAGTTTGTCTATTGCACCTTAGTCATGCTTGGGCCGTTGTGGCGCATGATGCTATCCGTCTCCCCAGGGTTATGTTTATGCACTTGGCGTGCTTATGGTTGATATGCATGTGTCCAGTGGGTATGAGCATTTTGGCTCGATGGGTATTCCCTTATTGATGATTAGTTTTGCACTTATATTGACAGCTCTAACCATATGCTTTATTTTCTTATCTGTGTTTAGATTTAATTATTTCTTTATAATGTTCGAATTGTGGTTTATGTTTGTTGGTTCACCTAGCTGATCAATTTAAGTGCCATCACGACCTTGGTGAAATTCTGGGTCGTGACAAAGTGGTATCAGGGCCTAGGTTTCATGTGTCTTGTGAGTCATGAGCAATGTCTAGTAGAGTCTTGCTCATTGACATGGATACGTTTATACTTATCTTCGAAAGGCTACATGACAATTAGGAAACTTGCCTTTCTTTCTCTCTTCATCGTGTATCTTTTGTTCATCTTGAAGTTCGAATCTTTCTCTTTCGTTATGTCACGGCCCAAAATTCCACCAATATCGTGATGATACCTAACCTAACCCGTCAGGTAAGCCAAATTGTATAAGTTACTACTATAATGAGAAATCATCAATATCATAAATAAGACTGCAAAAGAATTTAATACAACTACCCCAAGGACTGGTAGTACAAGTCATGAGCCACTATGCTTTAGATTTACAAAGCTGGTGAGATGAATAAATACAACATATGTTTGCAAGTTACATAAATAAAAATAAAATCCTAAGCTACCATAAGCAAAAGGGTAGCTTGAATCCGGTACGTTGTCCAATGCAAAGTTTCGTCTTCACAGCTACTCAGCTCCAAAATTTGTAGGCAAGGTACAAAAGTGTAGTATGAATACAACCGACCCCATATACTAAATAGTATCTTGACTAATCTCAGAGCAATAGTGACGAGGTTATTAAGTCGAAAAATACTCACTAATCAAATAACCACTGCAATATATCAAAGATTGGCAATAGGAAGAATAGCAAAAAATCAATAACTATATCTCATCAGAACAAGTGATCACAATTCAATGCAAGTAAAGGCTCACCTTCAATGGTGGAGTGTGTCAGCACAATGAAGTTTGTAAACCTTCAATGGGAAGTTTGTAAACCTGATTATGGAGTGTGTCAGCACAGTGAGCTATTCTTTGCTATTCAATGGTGGACTTACACCTAGATTTCAAGCTAAGAGAGGTCTAAGACAGGGAGACCCAATGTCTCCATACTTGTTTGTTCTTGTGATGGAGTACTTGAATAGATCTCTCAAGCAACCGAGACACGATCCAGATTTCAACTATCACCCAAGATGCAGCAAGCTGGAGATAGTCCATATATGCTTTGCTGATGACTTAATTATGTGCTGCAGAGCTGATCCAATTTTTGTAAAGTTGATGCTTCAGCAGTTCCACCACTTCTCTGCAGTATCTGGTCTCAAGGCAAATTTGGAAAAGAGTTCACTGTATGTGGCAGGGATCAGTCAACAACTTAAGGAACAGTTATTGAATGAAATGCAATTCTCAGAGGGAGAGATCCCATTCAAGTATCTGGGGGTTCCTCTTTACTCAAAGAAGATCACAGTTCAACAATGCTTACCACTGGTTGAGAAAATGGTTGCAAGAATAAGATGTTGGTCCACTAAGTTCTTATCATATAGTGGAAGGGTGCATCTTATTAAAAGTGTGATATTTGAAATGCAAACCTACTGGGATCAGGTGTTTCTAATTCCTAAGAAGGTTATTTAACTCATAACTAGATTTTGCAGAATATTCCTATAGACAGGCAGTCATGAGAGCTCAAGGAAAGCTTTGGTTGCATGGGAGACATTATGTAAACCACATTCAGCAGGTGGTCTAAACTTCATAGAGTTCCATACATGGAATAGAGCATCTATCAGTAAATTACTATGGGCTGTAACAACCAAGAAAGATGCACTCTGGATAAAATAGATCCATACCTTCTATATCAAAGGGAAAGAAGTGCAGTAACTAAATACACCTGGGCAGGCCTGCTGGCTGGTATGGAAAATATTGGATGCAAAGAAATGGTTTCTGAACATGGACTACAATGTGACATTACAGAGTTTTTATGATAAAGATAAGTCCAGCATTAAAATAGCTTACTTATTCTTTCTTCCATAGTTTCAGAAAGTTCAATGGAAAGGGCTAGTACTGGGACCAACTACTATACCAAAACACAAGTTCATCCTTTGGCTGGCACTACTAGGTCGATTGGCCACTGTGGATCGATTGCAGAAATGGGGCATACATGTCCAAACTGATTGTGTCTTACGTAATATTGGAGCTGAGGAAAACCTGCAGCATCTATTCTTCTGGTGCTCGTACTCATCCCAAATTTGGAATGCATTACTCAGGTGCTAGGGGAGAATAGGAGAATTAGCAACTGGGAGGAAGAGATTGAATGGATAAGCAGAAAAATGAGGAACATCAGACCACGAGCAGAAATCATGAAGTTCTTATGTGCTGCTACTATTTACCACGCGTGGAGTGAAATAAATGCAAGGAGATTCCAAGTTGTAAAGAAAGAAAGTCACCATATACTAAAAGAGATAACCATACAGTTACACACACGAGGGCAACACTTCAGCAAATGGAAGAGAGTTTTAGAGTCCTTGAATAGTTACCCTGTGTAGAGGTAGTTGAATTACTAGAAAGAGAAACTTATACCTTCACAAATAGGTAGTAAGAGTATGGAGGACTAGTTATAGAGTCAAATGTAACTAGTGGATGTATATAATTATACTTGGTTGAAATAAAACTTTTAATTTTGACCCAAAAAAAAGGCTCACATTCAACAACAAGTCATCAAATAGAATCACACATATATGGCACTTCGAGCCCACATTATCAATCACCCTCGCACGGCAAAGACCTCATACCATATTATAAATCGATTCCATATCAATTGCCAAATAACACGTTCAAGGGAAATTTTCAAGAATCAAATATTTTAATTCATGATGGCAACTTCCTCATCTCGTCAATCCGATATGCTACCAGTAACTCAACAAAATATGAGATATCAACTCCACATAGGTAAATCCATCGTGGTCACCAAATCATCAAGTAATAACAGAGGCATAACTTAGCATGTTAAATGCAACACAACGAAACATGTAAACATGCATGACACACATAAGGAAATCACACGCATATTCAAGGACCACATAAACATACATAATAAAAATTGCCCCCAGGCCATCACATAACATCCCCACAATGCCACTCTTATTTTGCCGCATGTGCATCACAACGAAATGCCTCCCGTATGTCGCTGCATACGCATAAGCCACCCTTATCTCGCCGCATGTGCATAAGCCACCCTTATCTCACCGCATGCGCATCACAATGCATTGCCTCCATTATATTGTCGCATGCGCATATCGCCACCCTTATTCTCCACACAACATCAATCAACTCACACAATATGTCCACATGTGCCACAAATATCACAATAATACAAGATAACAATTTATCATCAAGAGGCATATCTTCATAATCCATCAATAAATTGCAAAAGGACATGATAACAATAAGATTATGGATAAAGCATGACTATGGCTAAATCAATTATAGAAACCACGTTCAAGTAGTCATACAAAGGATCACATACGTATCACAGAGTGCACACGTCCCAATCAAGGCACATTACAAAAATAAGTTCGGATGTGTGTTCATAACCTACGTGTATCTATCTCCGAGGCAAATATAGCCTAAGTCTCCAGATTTGCTCATCATGTTTAACATAAGGTAACAATAGCCTCATCATTCCTCTAGCATGGTTTATTGTACTCTTATAGTCGATTAATTAAATAATACATGGAATTAGGTAAAACACACAACCAAATAAGATATAGAGTAAGCTAGAATCTACCCCGAGCATGAATACCCATGACATATGTATTGTAACGACCCGGCGGTCATTTTGAGAATTTAAGCTCCGTTCGGTAGCATAAGGTCTTGAACAGCTTCATATTATGTGTATTGACTTACGTGCGTGGTTGAATTCAGTTACCGGATGATTCAGAGTGATTTGGGAAACTTAGTCCCTAAAACGGAAGCTTAAGTCTTAGGATTTTGACCGTAGACGGAACTATGTGAAGATCACTCTAGAATGGAGTTTCGTTGGTTTCGTTAGCTCCTTTGGGTATTTTGGACTTAGGAGCGTGTCCGGACTGTGAATTTGAGGTCTGTAGCTGATTTAGGCTTGAAATGACAAAAGTCAAATTTTTGGAGGTTTGGACCGGAAGTGGACTTATTGATATCGGGTCAAAATGCAATTCCGAGAGTGGGAACAGCTCCGTTATGTTATTTGGGACTTGCCTGCAAAATTTGACATCATTCCGGGTTGATTTTATAGGTTTCGGCGTGAGTTTTAGAAGTTGGAAGATTCAAAAATTCTTAAGTTCGATTCATAGTTTCGCCATTGTTTAATGTGATTTGAGACCTCGAGTGAGTCCGTATTAGGTTATAGAACTTGTTTGTGTGTTTAGACGGGTTCCTGGGGGCCTCGGATGTGTTTCGGATGGGCTATAGGCCATTTCCTTCTATTTTTGAACTGCTGTTTTCTGTCATCTAGTTTCCTTAATCGCGTTCGCGAAGAGTAATTTTAGAGGAGGGAATATTTCTTCTTCGCATTCACGAGCTTCTATCTACGATCGCGTATTGCTGCCCTTCTCTTCTAAGTGTTCACAGCTCCACCTTCACGTTCGCGTAGAAGAAACTAGGAGCTGGCAGCTGGTGATCATTTTCCTTTTCGCTTTCGCATGACCTTGTTCGCGATCGCCGAAGTCTGTCTACTCCTTCTACAAGATCGCATCTTCTGCTTCGCGATCACAAAGTGTGGCTTTGGGCAGCAGATAATTCCTTCACTACGCGATCGTATAAGCCCTTCCGCGATCGCATAGCATATTTTGGACAGTGATCATTTTTCCTTCTACGTGATCGCATCATTTCTTCCGCGATCGCGATGTACAAATACCTGGGCAGGCAGAATATATTCTCAAATCGAGAGTTAGACAATTTCCATCATATTTTGAGTTGTAGAGCTCGGTTTTGAGCGATTCTTTGTGGGTTTTTCAAGCAAATCGATTGGGTAAGTGTTCCTCATCTAGAATTTTATATATTCCATGATTTTATCTTTATTTTTATCATTTAATTTATGTTTTGAGTTGAGGAAAATGGTAGTTTTTGAAGAAAACTTCCAAAATTAAAAATCATGATTTGAGGGACGAAATGGTATCGGAATTTGTTAATTTTTGTATGGTTGGACTCATATCGGAATGGGTGTTCGGGTTTTGTAAAATTTGTCGGGTTTCGAGGTGCGGGCCCGGGGATCGGCTTTTGGACCGATTTTTAGATTTTGATAAAGATTAAAACATTATGATCCAGAATAGTCTCTTATGAGTTTTATTTTTGCTTTGAAGTTATTTTGATTAGATTTGAGCCGTCCGGATGTCATTTCACCCGAGAAGTTCATTTTTGAGTATTGGTTTTTCTTCTTTGAGGTAAGTATCTTGCCTAACCTTGTGTGGGGGATTTCCCCCTTAGGATTTGACTCTTCTATGTTGATTGTAGTCCATGTACGCGAGATGACGAGTGCGTACTCGGACTTATTTATGGAAAGTTGGCCTTTTAGGGCTCTTAGGCCTTTATATTCACTAAGTATGAAGTCGTTCTTGATATGATTAAGTTCCTATTTACTAGTTTCACCTCTACATGCTTTAATTTGAATTAATTGCTTCAGGATTCACTCTTATTGCCTATTTGACTCTTATTTGACTTAACTGAAGATTTTTACCTCTTCTATTGTCATGTTATCTTTTCATAACTGCTTATCTTTAATTGTAATTATTATTATTGCATCCTATAATTGTTCAATCTTAATTGAGGTTATGATTATCTTTCTGCTTCTTATCCTTAGTTGAATTGTTGAATGTCCTTTGTAATTTCTCAACCTTAAAAGAAGTTAGATATCCTACATCTTAGTCGACTTGTTTTATCTGGAATTATTTGACTGGTGTTAGCTTCCCGATTGTTGAAATGTATATTGTGGGATCGTTGCTACATATTAGTTTTTCCCTTGTTGAGCTATTCTCTTTACGCCTAACATCCTTTACTGTGGCTATTCCTTGTGAATTGGTTCTACTGTTTCTTTGTGATTTAAAGTTCTTGAGCTGATTTACTTGTCGTACTTTGTATTATTGTCATTGTTGTTGTTGTACTTGTTATTGTGATGTACAAGGTTTCTGCTATGCAGTTTTGGTTATTGTGATGCACGGGGTTTCTGTCGTGCGGTTATTGTTATGGGGTTGCACGAGGTTTCTGTCGTGCTATTGTTACTATTGATATTTGCACATGCGGCGTAACAAGGAGATATATATATATATATATATATATATATATATATGGGGGTGCGCATGTGGCGAGACAAGGTGGGAACATTATTATGCACGTGTGGCGAGACAAGGTGGGCATTTACTTTACTATTGCACACGTAGGGAGACAAGGTGGGTTGTGTCAGGGATTGATTTGTGATGATTTATGGCCTAGGGGAATTCTTGTTGTTGATATTTGTGTAGTGGTATACGTACATGTGTGAGCTTTATCTTGTGAAAGCTGTGAGAAAATATTCTACGTGTTGTCCGTTCTTCTTCTTCCTTATGCTTATTTGCTGGTATGGACTATGTTAGGACACTTGCACAAGCATACACGTAGTTAAGCACTCTTCTAGAATAAGAGGTGTTCTTGATATTGTTAAGCATAGATGCTCACCCTTGTTTACTTACCTTCTATGTGAGAATGGCTCTATTGGCACATGAGTCGTTAGTACGGTTATGATATGTTATGGAGGCACAGGAAGCCAAGTGTTAGGGTTCAGGTATCGGGACCTGTGAGTTGTGATTTGTCCGAGGTTTGGTACCTCGTGGAGTTGTTGACTAAAACCTAATGTAAAAGCGGTTGTAGTTGCTGAGTTATTACTTGTCCTTGTTGTATTTGTGATTCCGGATTTAGATTGTGTTCCATTCACTTTTCTGTATCATTTTCATGATATTCCGCTGATACTTGATGTTTCCTTTCTTATTGCCATTACTGTATTGTGAGCCATATTGCATAGTCCTTATGTAGATATCATATTTCTGCTGTTCATATTCTTATACTCGTTCAGTTTATTAGACTAGTGGCTGTCATGACTGTTCCTCGTCACTACTTAATCGAGGTTAGTCTTGATACTTACTGGGCACTGTTGTGGTGTGCTCATTCTACACTTCTACACATATTTGTGCAGATCCAGGTATTTGTTCGATAGTAGCTGTGCAGGTTGTTGTTGTGGAGACTCAAGGCCTCGTCACTACTCCACCGAGGTTAGTCTTGATACTTACTGGGCACCGCTGTGGTGTGCTCATTCTACACTTCTGCACATATTTGTGCAGATCCAGGTATTTGTTCGATAGTAGCTGTGCGGGTCGTTGCTGTGGAGACTCAAGGTAAACCTACTGCTGCGTTTTCAGGCTTCGGAGTCACCTTTAAGTTTTCGTTTTGCACTGTCTATTCTTATTTCTGGACAGTTTTATTTAGAAGTTTTCTAGCAAACACTATATAGAGCTTATGACTTATACTACCGGTTTTGGTAATTGTAAATTTTAAGAGATTTCTATTTCAAATTGTTGGATGTTATTTAGATAATGTTGTTGTTTCAATTAGTGTTAGGGTTACCTAGTCCCTAAGATTAGGTGCCATCACGATACCCAAATAGAGGGGAATTTGGGTCGTGATAAGTTGGTATCAGAGCCCTAGGTTCATAGGTGCTACGAGTCATAAGTGAGTTTAGTAGAGTCTTGTAGATCGGTACGGAGACGTCTGTACTTATATTCGAGAGGCTACGGAACTATTAGGATAATCTCACTTCTTTCATTCCTATCGTGCGAGCTTATTTATTTCGGAGTTTGAACTTTTATCATTGCATTCTCTCACAGATGGTGAGGACACGAGCTACAATTATCGACGACGCTGCTCCCGGAGCAGGTATCGCTAGAGGCAGAGGCAGAGGTAGAGGCCGACGAGGAGTAAGTGTCGTAGCCAGAGCACCTACCAGAGTAGCAGTTGAGGAGCCGCCAGTAGTTCCAATTGGGGGGCAGGTACCGGAGGCGCCTGCTGTTACCCCCGGACTTCAGGAGACCTTAGCACAGTTCTTGAGCATGTTTGGTACATTGGCTCAGGCAGGGTTGATTCCGATTGCACCAGCAATTTCAAACCGGGGGAGGAGCCCAGACTCCCGCCTCCCATACCCCAGAGCAGCGAGTTCATGTTGGTCAGGTTCTAGTTGTCGTGGTGACACAGCCTGTGGTTCCAGTTCAGCCCATGGTCAGGGCAGCAGCATCTGAGGAAGAGCAGCATAGACTTGCAAGGTTCAAGAAATATGACCCTCCTACATTCAGTGGTTTGGTTTCAGAGAGTGCACAGGATTTTCTGGAGGAGTGCCATCGCATTCTCCATACTATGGGTATTGTTGCGACGAGTGGGGTTGCTTTTACTACGTTCCATCTTAAGGGAGCGGCTTATCAGTGGTGGCAGGCATATGAGTTGGGTAGCCCGGACGATGCAGTTTCACTAACATGGGTTCAGTTTTCAGAGATATTCCTGAGAGAGTTTGTACATCAGTCCCTTCGAGATGCATGGCGCCCGGAGTTTGAGCGGTTGCGTCAGGGCACTATGTCACTATCAGAGTATGCCGTGAAATTCAGTTATTTGGTCAGGCATGCACCAGTTTTGGTCTCCACAGTTAGAGAGCGTGTCCGCAGATTCATTGAGGGACTCATGCATGATATTCGGTTCAACATAGCTCGAGAGTTAGAGTTAGATGTTACGTTTCAGCATGTGGTAGGGATCGCTCGTCATGTAGAGGGCATGTGGGATCCGGAGAAAGAGGACAGGCGGGGCCGTGAGAGAGAGTACAGGCAAGATCAGGAGAGAGAGGACAGGGAGGCGGGGAGGCCTCGTAGATCGGAGAGATCTACTGGTCCTTATTTTGGAGGCAGGGTACAACATGGTAGAGGTTTTGTGGTCATCCAGTTCAGTTTGCACTTCAGGTTTTGCATAGTATTTCAGGTGCTCATGGGTCTCAGAGTACCCGTACCGCACAGTTCCCACAGCCACGTCAGCAGAGAGGTTTCTTCGAGTGTGGAGATACCAGCCACATGGTGAGATATTGTCCTAGACTCCGAACAGGTGTGGCACAGCGGAGTATGCAGGCAAGTAGAGGGCGCCCAAAAGAGGAAGACCAGGCCCATTGATGTGTTTCATATAGTAGGCTTGAGGCCACTGCACCAGATGATGTCATACTGGTATGCTTTTAATTTGTTACAAAGGGGCACCATTCGTATTTTGATTCGGTTCTGCCTATCGGGGTGAGTCCCTTATTTGTTATCCCACCTATGGGTGAGTTCAAGACTTAGTATTATGTTTATGTGTTTGCCCCTGTTGGGAGATCCTATGAGTGATAGTCGTGTCTATCATTGTTTTAAATTCATTATTGAAAGTTACGAGACTAGAAGTGAATTCATATTGTCCATTATTGTAGGTTTGATGTGATTCCTGAGTAATTGGTTACGATTTGTAATTGGATACTCTACCGGGGTGAGAGTTCAGTGAGTGTTGTGATTTTATTGGCAGAACTAAGTTAGTGGAAGATTTCAATTGGTATGATGTGTATTCGGCTTGTGATTCAGAGTTGAGGGTGAGACTCTCACGATTCCATATGATTTGATATGTTTGAGCCGGGCTGCGTGCCGCGGTGGAAGTTATATCAGGATGAGATTCTTGTGATTTGTTAATATACTTTGATTTTTCCTTTTTAAATTTATTTGTAGTATGGTACTGTTAGAGAGTTGTGCCCGTCAGGCTTGTTTGATATTTCTCTTATGTGTTTCTCTTTACATATTCAGTCACTTTCGTTCTGTGCTTCTTGAGTTTTAGCTTGCGGGGTGTGTGCCCGATGGTGTTAGTTGTGACTTGTTGATTCAGGTGTATAGTTAAGAGGTATTCATGTTTCTTGCATCGTTGTTAGTGTTGTGGAGTTTTGAACAGGGTTCTAACGGATATGAGGCTAATTG
>AWOL01S0073519.1:62503-78958 GCA_000715115.1 Nicotiana otophora | reverse complement strand
CCAATCACTTTAATACAATACAACAGTCAATTCAAGTGCATAAGTCTCATAACCAAACTTTTAACGCCCTGCCACAAACCATATCGCAGACCCATTTTCTTTAAGCACTTGACATATTGACAACTTACTAGCAAGGGCAAGGTATATTTGGAAGATGCGTCGTCCTTTTTTTCTTTTCTTTTCTCTTTCTAACACTCTCCATATTTTTGCATTTCATGCTAGTAGTCCTTCGCTTATACAAGTGCACCTTTTTTTATGGTTCCACTCAAAAACTACCCAATTTTTCTTTCTCATCCTTTTAAACGTTCAACCTTATGACCTAAGCGCTTCAAGAGGTAAAGGTTCAACCAAGAGTTAATTACGAACAAAATAGTATCGGCTTGTAATTCGGGTGCCAAAAGGCTTACATGCTCAAAAGGGTCGACTAATCGTCGCCTAGACTCAACAAGACTCACTTATTTTTCTTTGACCCACACACAAGGCAAGTTCTAGACGAGCACATGATGGCACATAATACAACTTCAAACCTCTCATCACATATTACACATGACCTATTAAGAACAGTTTCATTCCAACTCTCAAGCCAAAGCAAGTAGTCACATAACCAAGAAATATTAAACATCAAAGCACTAAAATAAACACATAAATCAAGAAACTAAGAATAGGCGTCACAAAATAGGCTATTCAATTTTCTTAAGCATCAACTTTTCAAAACTTATTGGAAAGGTAATCCACATGCCAGGGCATCATTATGCCGGTATCAAACAACTAAGTAAATGGCATCTATGAGCAAAATAGTCTTCTTTCCTCAACTCTATCCTAAACTACTCAAAAAATAAAAATATCAGGTTCAGGTTACATCCCTTGAAAAAGAATTAATGCCCAAAGAAAAATAAAGGGGGATTATTACCTACTACATTGAGCTAAAGACTAACTACTTAAAGCAAAAAAAAATATAGTAAATACCCTAATACCCTCTAAACTATTACGTTGTTGTCAATTACATGCTTAAACTATCTGGTGCCCCCAAAACCCCCCTTAACCATATTTTCCTATATATTAAAAATTTTCTCGTCGATTTTTAATGAAATATATAAGGTAACTCGGTGGGAGATGAAATTAAAGATAAAAATGGCCTCAATTGGTCGTGTCTAATGGTTAATTACGGTTACCCTCTTTAAAAAAATTAAGTTTTCTATTTTTTCTCTATTTTCTATATATTCTAGCCTTCTTCATTTTTTATCTTTCTTCTTATAGGTTTCATTTTTTCTTCTTCTTATGGATTTCATTTGTAAAAACAATTCTTTCTCTTGTTTCTTTTAAAATCATTTCTCTTATTCATTAAGGTTTCTTCTTTCAACACTATTGAATCCACCAAAAGCCATAATATTTACCATACCGTAACTAAAATTTTTACCAAATTCTAATTTTTTATCCCATCTCGTATTAAACTAAAATTTCCAGTGAAAATGAATGTTAATGGGAAAAATTCAATGTTTAATCAAAGTTTAATGAAGAAAATCACGAATGACACATGGTGTAGCCATTATCGGAGGAGATGAAAGAGAATTATTTTTTTATAAATAACCATGTGTTTATCCCTTCACCCTCTTTCATTGATTTTTTAACCCCCCAAATATTTACCCATTTAATTATTTTTTATTATTCGTTAAAACTTTTAATCAAATTGATACTCATATTAGGCTGAGTAAATAAAAGGGTGTCACACGCACCACTAAACAATCAATGAGAGGTTTTTAATAAATATGGGTTTATAGTTATGGGGGATTTTAAGGACACCGGATAATTTAAATAGGTAACTGACAAAAACTTGATAGTTCAAAGAGGTTTCAAAGATATTCACTCAAAAAAATGGGGTTTTTCTTCGAACTTTAATCCATCGAGAAAATGTCCAAGAAATTCGTCATTGGCAAAAGTCCTAAAAAATTTAGATTTTTTTTAATTTATCACTAATCTATAGAGAGTAATATAACTAAGCTACTATATTAGAAGAACAACTATTACTATTACAAGCCATTGATGTGTGAATATTATTGCCCAATATTATGAAAGTAAGAAATAAATCAAAATAAAATCAAGTGACTAAATAAAAAAATACAAATAATATCAATACAATCATCCAACACAAAATACAACAGAAAGTCCCCCCACCCCTCCACCTCAGCTAGTGTATTGTCCCCAATGCACATATAAAAAATCAATCAAGAACGATGAAAAAGGAAACTCCCTACAACTCTGACCTATTCTGGTCATAATTCAAGACATGATCATCTGATTTAGCACCACCTGAACCTTGCTCAAACTAATCATCAATATCGACTCCAGCATCCTCTTGCTCCCGGGACTCTATCCCCACCGTAGCTATAGCATCTACAACACCTTCAATAGCCAATGATCCAGTGACCTCTTCATCCTCACCAACACCTTTCCCATTAAGGGACTCCAAGTAAGTGCTCTCATCCGTTGACGCTGTCTGGTGGAAGCTCAAACATCTCCTTCGTCGACCCTAGGACACTCCGCATGCAATTGCTACTTTTCTACTCTAACCCCCCCCCCCCCCCCCCCCCCCCCAAACATGCTGCATAATCAGATTCAACATGCCATACAAATGATGATTCCAATTCTCATCCCAGATAGTTTTCTCGGCAGTTTTGAGTTTGGACTTTCCCTCTGAATCTTTTAACGTAGTGATGTCCAAAAGACCTTTAAGATCTAGCTCTATATCATTTATTCCTTGTACCCAGGTAGCTCTAGGGACAATATGTACTTGGTCAACAGGTTTTCAAAGAAGAGTCTTTTGGTCTTGTTCTGAAATTTGGTGCGATGCATTCATCAAAGCATAAGTTGCGCAATATTGATAGGTTTCCTTGTTATTAGAAAACAAATCAAGCACACACGGGCTCGCGTACAATGTAGTTATGCTCAGCTAGCACAATGCGGACCTAGACAAAACTTTGTCACACTCGATCTGCCTGTGAAAATCAGATATGTACATCTCAAGGTATGTCTTTACAATAGTACATGTCCATTAGGCAGTGGAGTCCACTCAGCATAATGTATGATGAATGACCGTGTAAGATGGACTGTGGATAAACTTAGTGAATATCCCAGGAGCAAAGTTCCCAGCCATAAGTATCTATATAAAGCTTCTCGTGATAGGTCCACTAATGTCCCCCATACCTCTAGACAATCCTTATGATAGTTTCAGTTGTCCTACATTTCCTTAACCAAGCTCAATTTGGCATATCATGGTGGCTTCAATAGATTATCCAGCTTTAGTTCCTTCATTTGGGTCAATACCTCAGGGAAGTTCTTCTTCAGTGCCGCTTCTTAAATACCTTTGTTCAGAAATATACCGCACATATGTTTCAAACCCATGGTACCATGTCCTAGCCTTGTCACTGCTAAATTCAATTGCCGGCCAAGACCTCTTTGGTGGTCTCATGAAACTCTAAGCAATTTGCTTGCCTTTGGCTAGACTTCCTGATACCGCCTCACTCTGAATTCGCTTCTTAGTAGATCGGGTGGAAGTGAAAGGCTTTGCAGTAGCCTTGGCTTTAGTTTGCTTTTCACTTACCATTGTATCTAAACCTGCAAAACATATGCAACGCATTAGATGGATCTTATAAAATCAAACTACGCCAAAAGGGCGGGTCAAAATGACCCCGCATTTAAAACTCAAGCATGTGCACAGTTTAAGTACCAAGATCCTAGCAAATACCATTGTCACTCAAGACTTCCCTTTTTCAACAGAAGATATGATTCGCAAGTAGAACACAACATTGCAGCACATGAATGATGCATTTGACTTCGGCACGAGCCATAACAAAGTGATCATAACATTATTGGTCCCCTCGTTGACACTAACTATCTACTCTAATAGTACAGCTGAATACAAGCCTAAAATAAAGCAAAAAAGAAATAATACAATACAATCACAAGCAAGCGGACAGTTATGCACACCCCTCGCTCGCGCAAATCCGTGAGCCATCGGGCAAAGCAACCTTGGTGCATTGCCAAACCCTTCCCTATCACCCCCACACCTACTCCTAATTATCCCCTAACCATGCTCGGTAACTCAGACTTCACCGGCTGACGAATTATTCTCACAAGCTATTCATCGAACATGTAGCATGCATAAACTTTGTTCATGTTCTTCAAAAAAGTGTACAATTGGATTGGCCTCCCAAAAGTGATGAGGTAGTTAGACTTGTAGTTTACCACCTCATATTCAATTAAGTCACGATATGCCCAAATTTCACAAAACTTCCTATGAACTCAAGCCTTAAACAACTAAACTAACGGGGTTGGGAAATAGGTGGTGGTAGTGAGGAGAAGAGAGACGAGGGGAGAAAGCGAGAAGAAATTAAGAAGAAATAAAAGATAAAAAGAGGAGCAAACTTACCTTACCGGCAAACGGAAGGAGTTGTGGTCGTTGCGGGTGAAGCAAAGAAATCAGGAGAGACGCGGGAAATGGGCTTATGTTTTTTTTTATTCTTTAAGAATTAACCCAAATAGCCGCCGACCCTACCACTTAAACTAAAAAAGGCAAAGGGCCATATATAGCCTTAATGTATGTGATTTAGAGCATTTATATCTCCCGTTTCAAAATCGGCTCGTTCGTAACCCTCTCGTTAACCAAATGGCCCGAAAATACCATTATTGACTAACGGAGCCAATTTCTCTCTCTTAAAATCTCAAAGTAGTTTTTAAAAATAAAAGAAAGACCACATATAATTTAATACCTCCCACCCACTCGCCATTTTACCCACATAAAAAAGACCACATATAATTATGTAATGTAAAGACATATTGTTGGTGGAATAAAATTATTTCTTATTTTATATGTTAATGTGTACCAAGTTTATCTTCTTTCTAATGGAATTTCTGGAATTTTATCGTGATCATTGTGCTCTGTTGACAGTGGTGATTCCAATCTTAACAATGGTCTTGACCAAGAGAAGAAAGAGAAGGGTTTGGTGGAGTCAATGAGTTTGATTGGCCGATTTAATCGAAGTATTGAATATAAGTGTCCCAAATCTGATTTGAGTAACGAGATGCGTGGCAACATATCAGGAGATACACGTGGCAAGATCACAGACGTAGGATCATTTTATGTTGGATCTCATCTTATTCATCCAATTGATGAGAAGGACAGGTGCACATTACTGGAAGCTTCTCTCACGTGAGAGGCATGAATTCTTTGTGATTACATAGTGTAGGAATATTAGTCTGTTGTACAGTTAAAGGTTAGCCAATAGAAAACATACACTTGTACAACTTTATTTCTCTTTCTTATTTTTCCTATCAGGAATTTGCATGTATAAGTAGGAGACTTTGAACAGTGAAATAAAACAGAGAAAAATCATTCCAAAAACTTCCTCTCTTTCATTTATCTTCCTATTTTTCTGCATGGTATCAGATCAACTCTAAAGGTCCATTCATCCTTCTTTTCTTTCTTTTTTGTTCATCATCTTCCTCCCTAAAATCCAATGGGTTCTGATGAAGCTTCTTCCAAGACTGTTGCTAGTTCTGGGACTCTAGATCCTAGTAACCCTTATTTTCTTCATCCCTCCGACTCTCCTGGAATGACCTTCGTCAATTCCTCCTTTGATGGTAGAGCTTATGGAAGCTGGAGATGATCTATTCTGATTGCCCTTTCAGCTAAAAATAAACTGGGGTTTATTAATGGAACTTGCAAGTCTTCTCCCTCTGATTCTCCTGATTTCAGGATATGGAACAAGAGCAATGATATGGTAACCTCCTGGCTGCTCAACTCACTTTCTAGAGAGATTGCTGCAAGTGTGCTCTACTCCAAATCTGCACAAGAACTTTGGACTACTCTTGAAGATCGATTTGGATAGTCCAATAGAGCCAAGCTTTATCACCTACAAAAGGAATTAAGTGACTTAGTTCAGGGGTCAAGTGATGTTGCTGGATATTTTACCAGAATCAAAGGTCTATGGGATGAGCTTGATGTTCTCACCACTACTATTCAATGTTCATGTGCTTGTACCTGTGGTGGTAAGGCTAAAATGGTGAAATCATTTTAACATGAAAGACTTATCCAGTTCCTCGTGCAGTTGAATGATGGATATGCAGTTGTTAAGAGTAACATTCTTATGATGTCAACTTTACCTAATGTTAATCATGCATACTCCTTGCTTATTCAGGATGAAAAACAAATGGAGGTTTATGTTAACTCCCAGTTTCCTGCTGATTCCTCATCATTTCTGGTAGCTAATCAAAGCATCTCAACACAGAAAAACTTTTCTAAGTCTGATTTTAAGGGAAAGAAGACTGTCCTATCTTGTACCTATTGCAAGAAACTTGGACATTCAGTGGATAAATGTTATAGAATCATAGGATTTCCCTCTGATTTCAAGTTTACCCAACCTAAAAAATTTCAGGGACAAACGAGGAGCAATGCAGTCTTCACTATTGATGACACAGGATCTAATGGTGTTGGTTTTTCTGAATCTATTCCTGCAGGACAGCAGATCACTTTTGAACAGTTCACGCAATTGGTTCAACTCCTTCAACACATTAAAGTCAATCCTGCTAGTGTTTCAACCTCAGATGCAAATGAAAATGCAGGCAACTGTGCTGGTAAAGGTTACAATAAACCAATCTCTGTTCTCACTTATGTTAATTCTACCTATTGGATCCTAGATTCAGGAGCCACAGAGCATATGACTTCTGATTCTAGCCTTTTTTCTGCTCTAAAGCCACTGCCATTTCCTAAATTAGTTAGTCTTCCTACTTCCTATAAAGTAAGGGTCACTCATGCTGGTAGTGTGTGTCTTTTTCCTGATTTGATCATTCACAATGTGCTCTACATTCCTTCTTTTAAAGTGAACTTGCTATCAGTTCACAAGCTGTGTCAGCAATTAGATTGCTTATTGATCTTCTTTTCCATTGGATGTGTATTGCAGGGCCCTTTAGTGAAGAGCTCTCTGGCTGTTGGTAAAGCTCATGGTGGTCTCTATCTGCTACCCTACTCCAAGTCACAACCTAAGGGTTTCATCAAGAAGAATGTAGTACCTTTAGCTAGTAATAATTTTTCCAGATGTAATTCAGTTCCTATTTCTTTTTTCGCAAACAGTGATTCTAATGTAAGACTTTGGCACATTAGATTGGGTCATTTACCTTTTCAAGCAATGAAATATATTAGTAGTATTTCTGTTGTTCCTATCTCCAATTGTTCTTGTGATATCTGCCATTTAGTAAGGCAATCCTAATTGCCATTCTTTTCAAGTAATATCAAAACTAAAGGTGTTTTTGACTTAATCCACATAGATACACAGGGGCCCTACAAAACACCCACTTATAATGGCTATAAATATTTTTTGACGATTGTGGATGATTTTAGGAGAGCAACATGGACTTATCTATTAAGTACCAAAAGTAATGCCTTCTCTGTTTTTAAGTGTTTTTAGCCATAGTTGAGAGACAGTTTCATTCCAAAGTAAAAGTCATTAGATTTGATAATGCTTTAGAGCTTGGGGGAAGTACAACAACTTTTATTTTTCTTACTTCTCTGGGAATCCTTCATCAAACTTCTTGTGTGGGTACTCCACAACAAAATGGGATAGTAGAGAGGAAACATAGACGCCTCCTAGAGGTTTCCAAGGCACTATTACTTCAATCTAAAGTTTCTATTGAATATTGGGGGGAATGTGTATTGACTGTAACTGTTTTGATCAATAGGTTTCCTTTAAGGGTACTCAAAGGGAAAACACCATATGAGATCCTGTTTGGATCAATTCCTTCTTATCAATTTTTAAGGAGCTTTGGGTGCCTTTGTTTTGCTTCCATTCCCTCACACAATAGTCCTAAATTTGCACCTAGAGCTAAATCTTGTATTTTTTTGGGTTATCCTCATGGTAAAAAAGGAAATAAACTACTTGATTTAACTACTAAAAAGGTCTTTATTTCCAGAGATGTCCAGTTCTCTGAGTCTGGGCTTCCTTTTTCTACTTAAACCTCTTCAACTCCCATTTTTTCTTAATCATGTTCTGTTTCAGTTCCATCTAAACCTATGCCTCATCCTCCTACTTCTTCAAATTCTTCACCTTCTAATCACCCTGTTTCTATTTCCTCTCCAGTCCAAGCTTCCTCTCCTATTGTTTCCCCTCACAATATCTCTCCAATCATTCCCTCCAGTCCAATGTTTCAATCTCCACAGCTAACTTCAGCCCCACCTCTTAGAAGGTCAGAAAGACCTCACAATCCACCATCATATTTGTCTGATTATGTGTGTAATGTTGTATTTTTTTACCAATCTGACCAAATCTTGTTTTATTCCTCCAGTACAACCCACCATTTTTCCTTTTGCTGTACTCTCTAACTCTAACCAACAACTCTTACACTCTATCAGCAATATTACCGAGCCAGTTAGTTTTTCTCAAGTTGCATTACACCTTGGTTGGAGACAAGCTATGGCAAATGAATTTGCAGCTTTGGAGGCTAATCAAACTTGGGAGATAATAGAATTACCACCCGGAAGGAAGGCTCTTCCATGCAAATAGGTCTACAAGGTTAAACATAAATCAGATGGGAGTTTAGAGAGGCTAAAGGCTCGATTGTTCATTCGTGGTGATACTTAACGATAAGGGATAGATTTCAATGAAACCTTTTCCCGAGTAGTCAAGATGACTATCATACGTTGCATTCTTGCAGTAGCAATCAAAAGGAATTGGAAAATTTCACAATTGGATGTGCATAATACTTTCCTCCATGGCAACCTAGAAGAGGAAGTTTACATGAAGTTTCCTGTTGGGATGCCTTCACCTAGTCCTAATCATGTTTGCAAGCTAAGGAAATCTCTCTATGGTTTAAAGCAAGAATCTCGCCAATGGTATGCTAGACTTGCAACAACTTTGAATTTTAAGGGATATTCTTCTTCTTTAAATGATTATTCATTGTTTTTCAAAAGGACATGGGGTTCAAATTATATAGTTGATGTTTATGTTGATGATATTTTACTCACTGGAAATGATCCTACAGAATTGCATCATTTGAAGATCTTTCTTGATACAAAATTTAAAATAAAGGACCTTGGGGACTTACATTACTTATTGGGATTGGAAGTTCTTCGAGAACCACATGGCATCATTGTCACTCAGCGCAAAGTTGCCTTGGAATTGATTTCTGAATTTGATTGTGCCCATCTACCTGCTGCAACCAGTGTTTTAAAAGGCATTTCTGGGACTCGCTCGGGGCTCGCCCCTGGGCGGGGCACTTGCAAAACGCCCTGGGACTCATGTATGGGGCTTAGTTCTGTGAGACTTATGCCCCAAACACCCGATCGTGCTCCCTAAACACGCCTATCGCCCAACGTTCGGAGCTCACCTAATAGTTCTAACGCAAATCACGTGTCTAATTTCCTAATTAATATCGTTGACCTTCAAAATTCTTTAACAAATTAATGATAAAAGTTCTATTCATCGATAGAAATATGAAGATTGAGCATAACTCTAATAATGAGACATAGTATTGCGAATTTATATTTTCCATTGTTATTGGTCGTGTCTTAATTCATTTGTCCCTCTTTGTTATACACTTTTATTAATTTGATATCTTAAACTAATTTATATTTATTCATGAATGAGTAATATTTTAATTATTGTACTAATAAGATTTTATTAATTATTTACTTTTAGGAAGGTAAAATGTGGAGTTTGATCATTGTTTTTAAAGAAATTGTGAGTTTTTAACTATTTGAAAGTTAAAGACGTTATATATGATTTGTATGCATTAGTTATACTTAAGAATCATGCTAGATATGTTTTTTCTATGAGTTCCTTTAATTTTCTTTTAATTTTTAACTTTTAATTTATATTTTATATTTTTGTGTTATTGTGTTATTTTATTAATTTATAAATTAAATTTTTTAAAGATCCATGGGGCTTACGCTCCCCCCCCCGCCTCCAGGATTAAGCCTCACCCTATATCAAGTAAAACGCCCCGCCTCACGCCCCCGCCTTTTAAAATATTGCTTGTAAGTAGCGTATAATAGATTGTTTGACTAGTTGTTTGTGGGGATGGAGCATATATATTCCACATATTTATAGTTTTCTTCAATTTTTATGTAATTTTACATGTTTATAAATATTTACTGTCATTATATTATTTTATAAAATATTAAAAATTAAATACCTATGGGGCTTAAGCCTCGTGTCTCGGAGCTTACGCCTCGCTGAGGCATATGTAAAATGCTCGCCTTATGCCCACGCCTTTTAAAACACTGGCTGCAACTTCACCTCTTGACCCTTCGTGCAAGCTGTCTGCAGATTTTGGTGATCTTTCGACTGATCCTACTCCTTATAGGCGACTTATAGGGAAGCTTAACTATCTCACTCACACGCGGCCAGATCTTTCTTTCGTCGTGCAACATCTTAGTCAGTATATGCAGACACCTCGCCTTCCTCATTTTTCAGCTGCTCTCCGTGTTGTTAGATATATACAAACAGATCCAGGGCAAGGACTATTTATATCTACAACTTCTTCTCTAAAGATTCTTGCTTTTTGTGATGCCGATTGGGGAGCTTGTCTTAACTCCCAAAAATCAGCCAGTGGCTATTTTATCAGCCTTTGAGGCTCACCCATTTTGTGGAAGTCAAAGAAATAGACTTTGATCTCTCTTTCATCTGCAGAAGCAGAATATCGTTCTACGCGGTGAGTGGTTGCTGAATTGACTTGGTTGAGTCGTCTTCTTCAGGATCTATCTGCACCTCCATCTTTTCCTATTCTGGTGCATTCCAATAGCCAGGCTGCCATACATATCGCTCGCAACCCATTCTTTCACGAGAGAACTAAACATGTTGAAATCGATTGCCATTTTGTAAGGCAACAATTTCTTTCTGGTTTAGTGTCCCTCTCTTTCGTACCATCGTCTTCTCAACTCGCCAATCTTTTTACCAAGCCTCTTTCAACGCCTTCACACTATCAGATTCTTGGCAAGTTTGGGATCTCTTCTCTCCCCTCCAATTTGAGGGGGGTATTGACAGTGGTGATTTCAATCTTAACAATGGTCTTGACAAGAGAAGAAAGAGAAGGGTTTGGTGGAGTCAATAAGTCTGATTGACCGATTTAATCGAAGTATTGAATATAAGTGTCCTAAATCTGATTTGAGTAACGAGATGCGTGACAACATATCAGGTGATACATGTGGCAAGATCACAGACGTAGGATCATTTTATGTTGGATATCATCATGTTCATCCAATTGATGAGAAGGACAGGTGCGCATTACTGGAAGCTTCTCTCACGTGAGAAGCACGAATTCTTTGTAATTACATAGTGTAGGAATATTTGTCTGTTGTACAGTTAAAGGTTAGCCAATAGAAAACATACACTTGTACAACTCTATTTCTCTTTATTATTTTTCCTATCAGGAATTTTGTCACGACCCAAATTAACCCTCCGTAAGGTGTCGTAATGGCACCTAGTCTTTACGACTAGGTAAGTCTAATATTACGAAAAATGTAAAGAAAACACAATATTTTAAAGATAAACAGCATATTGTGAATAGCCAAGAGTAGTACCACTCAGCATATACAAAATAATTTTCCAAGACCCGGAATATCACTAAGTCACAAGCTGCTATAATCTGTGTAGCTCTATACAAAAGTCTGAGGATAATAAAGAAAGTCTCTAGGTGAGGGAGTAGAAGGGGACTCTGAAGATCTGCAGACGCAAGATGAAGTACATTGAAGTCTCCTAGAATCAGCAGCACGCACTAACCCTGAGACTGATAGCTCGCACCTAGATCTGCACACGAAAACATGTGCAGGAAAGGGCATGAGTACACCACAATGGTACCCAGTAAATGTCAAGCCTAACCTCGGTCGAGTAGTGACGAGATCAGGTCAAGGCTCTACCGGAGTAAATATAAGAAATTAAACAGTAAAAGATATAAGTAAAATATACGGTAACACAGTTAAAGAAATTCTCAAAAATTTAACAGTTAAGGGAGCCCTCGGCTCAGAACAAGGTAAACACAATGGGGAATCTCCCGGGATACCATCCCGTAGTTCCGAATGAATATGCAGTACAGGGGATCTCCCGGAATACGTCCGTAGTTCCAAAGTAAATATGCAGTGCAGGGGGATCTCCCGAAATACGTCTGTAGTCCCAAAGTAAATATGCAGTGCAGGGGGATCTCCCGAAATACGTCTGTAGTCCCAAAGTAAATATGCAGTGCTGGGGGATCTCCCAGAATATGTCTGTAGTCCCAAATTAAATATGAAAGACAGGGGGATCTCCCAGAATACGTCCGTAGACCCAATTTAAATATGCAACGCAAGATGAAATGGCAGGGATGGCATCGAGTTATACAGTTTATACTGAACACAGATAAGGAAAGTAGGGACTTAACTAAGCATGGCGTACAGAATGTCAGATAGGCAGTCAAAACACGTAAGCATGCTTCTCTAGTCTAAGCTAAACAATTAAATGTATTAGTGCAATTTAATAAGGAAAAACAATTATGATTTAGAAAGGAAAAATGAGATTTTTTTGCAATAATATCCCGTGTACGTACTCGTCACCTCACGTACACGGCGCCCACACCTCGATTAATATCAAACATCCTAAGGGGAAAGTCCCCAACACAAGGTTAGGCAAGTCACTTATCTCGAACCGCTCAAATCAACTCGATATCACGTTCTTGCCACGAGTATCCAACTCCAAATGGCTCATATCTATTCAAATTAATTGCATAATGTAAATATAACTACAAGTAACTAATTTAACTAATTAATTCGAAGCTAAAGCGTGAAATTAGAAAAAACGCCCAAAACGTTTCCCCGGGCCCACGTCTCGGAATCGGATAAAAATTATAAATTATGAACACCCATTCACTCACGAGTTCACTCGAACAAAAATCATCTAAATCTGACCTCAAATTCCTATTCAAATCTCATATTTTCAATTGGGGAACCTTTTTCCCCATTTCCAAACTTTTACCCTCAGCTTCCATAATTAGACGAGGAAAACAATAATGGATTAATGAATATACACGAATTAGAGTTAAAAATTGGTAACCACTGATTTCCTCTTCAAAACCCTTGCAAAATCGCCTTCCCCCGAGCTAAAATTCGAATTGCTAAAAAATTAGGAATGAACCCTCGAATCTGCCTCTTCAAACCAGCGATTTCCGCACCTACGCTCATGGGGCCGCATCTGCGGTCATGCACATGTGGAAAATCATCGCAGGTGCGAAGGTCACTTATCCGGCTGGAGCCGCATCTACGGGCAATTCCTCGTACATGCGGTCCAATCGGCGCATCTGCACATTTCACTAAGGCAACCAGGCTCCGCACCTGTGCCCACACTTCGCACCTGCGGGCTCGCAGGTGTGGTCAAACTTGCGCACCTGCGCTCCATCACCATCCCCACCAGTTCCGCATCTATGCACTCTCTCCGCACCTGCGGCTCGCGCACCTGCGGCCTCCCTTCCGCAGGTGCAAAACACCAGAACCAGCAAAGGCACCAGATTTTTCCTAAGTCCAAATTCATTCCTTTAAGCATCCGAAATACACCCGAGGCCCCTGGGACCTCGACCAAACATACCAACCAATCCTAAAATACCATACAAACTTATTCGAGCCTTCAAACCACATCGAACAACAACAACATCATGAATTAAGCACGAATTCAAGCCTAAGAATTTTGAATTTTTCCAAATTCTACAATCGACGTTGAACCACATCAAATCTAGTCTGAGTGACCTCAAATTTAACACACGGGTCACAAATGATACTATGAACCTATAGCCACTTTCGGAATTCTATTCCGAGCTCGATATCAAAATTTTCACTATCGGCCGAAATCGCCGAAACACTAACTTTCGCCAATCCAAGCCTAAATCTACTACATACCTCGAAAATACATTCTGGACGCGCTCCTAAGCTCAAAATCACTCAACGGAGCTAACGGAGTCAGCATAATTCTATTCCGGGTCCATCTTCACATAGTTTCGACTACGGTCCAATTTATAAGGCTTAAACTCACAACTAGGGACTAAGTATCCCAAAACTCCCGAATTTCATAACCAATCACCCCGGAAAATCCCAAAAGCAGAAACAAATGTAGGCAAATCAGATATTAGGGGATCGGGCCTCTAATTTTCAAAACGACCGATCGGGTCGTTACATTCTCCCCCTCTTAAAATAATCGTTCGTCCTCGAACGAGTATAAAGACATACCTGAAACCGTAAAAAGATGAGGGTACTGGCTGCGCATATCCTGCTCAATCTCCCAAGTCGCCTCCTCGACCGACTGACCCCTCCACTGGACCTTTACTGACGCAATATCCTTTGACCTGAGCTTTCTGACCTGCCTGTCCAAAATGGCTACTGGATCCTCAACATAAGATGTATCCTTGTTCAATTGGACTGAGCTGAAATCTAATACATGAGTCGGATCACCGTGATACTTCCGGAGCATAGACACGTGGAATACCGGGTGAACTCCTGCTAGGCTGGGAGGCAAGGCAAGCTCATAATCAACCTCCCCAACTCGACGCAATATCTCAAAAGGACCAATGAACCTCGGGCTTAGCTTGCCCTTCTGCCCGAACCTCATGACGCCCTTCATAGGCGATACCCGAAGCAAGACCCACTCACCAACCATAAATGCCAAATCACGAACCTTCCGGTCCGCATAACTCTTCTGCCTAGACTGGGCTATGCGAAGTCTCTCCTGAATCACCTTCGCCTTATCCAGGGCATCTTGGACCAAATCTGTACCCAATAATCGGGCATCGCCTGACTCAAACCATCCCACTGGGGACCGGCATCGCCTACCATACAAAACCTCATATTGTGCCATCTGAATGTTGGACTGGTAACTGTTATTGTAAGCAAACTCTGCAAGTGGCAAGTATTGGTTCCATGACCCTCCGAACTGCATCACACAGGCACGGAGCATATCCTCAAGAATCTGAATCATGAGCTCGGACTGCCCGTCCGTCTGAGGGTGAAAGGTTATGCTCAGCTCCACCCTAGTACCCAACTCCTGTTGTACGGCTCTCCAAACCCGTGATGTGAACTATGTACCTCTGTATGAAATGATGGATACTGTAATACCATGAAATCGGACGATCTCTCTGATATAAATCTCAGCCAACCTCTTAGAAGAATAAGTGGTCAACACTGGAATAAAATGAGCTGACTTGGTCAGCCGATCCACGATCACCCAAATAGCATCAAACTTTCTCAAAGTCCATGGAAGTCCAACTACAAAGTTCATGGTGATCCGCTCCCACTTCCACTCTGGGATCTCTAACCTTTGAAGTAATCCCCTTGGCCTCTGGTGCTCATATTTGACCTGCTGACAGTTGAGACACCTGGCAACAAACCCACTATATCCTTCTTCATCCTTCTCTACTAGTAGTACTGTCTCAAATCCTGGTACATCTTCACGGCACCGGGATGAATGGAGTACCGCGAGCTATGGGCCTCCTCGAGAATCAACTCCCGAAGCCTATCTACATTAGGCACAAAGATCCAACCCTGCATCCTCATAACACCATCATCACCTATAGTCACATCGCTGGCATCACCTCGCCGGACCTTATCCTGAAGAACCAGAAGGTAGGGGTCATCATATTGACGCTCTCTGATGCGGTCATAAAGAGAAGACCGAGCAACCATACAAGCTAATACCCGGCTAGGCTCTGAAATATCCAATCTCATGAACTGGCTGGCTAAGGCCTGAACATCCAAGGCTAAGGGCCTCTCAGCTGCCGGAAGATATGCCAAACTCCCCAAACGCTCCGCCCGACGACTCAAGGCGTCGGCCACTACATTGGCCTTCCCCGGGTGGTATAATATAGTGATATCATAGTCTTTAAGTAGCTCCAACCACCTCCGCTGATGCAAATTAAGGTCCTTCTGCCTGAACAAGTGCTGCAAACTCCGGTGATCAGTGTAGATCTCACAAGGAACACCGTACAAATAATGACGCCAGATTTTCACGGCGTGAACAATAACTGCTAACTCGAGATCATGGACTGGATAATTCTTCTCATGCACCTTAAACTGTCTAGACGCGTAGACAATCACCATACCGTCCTGCATCAATACCTCTCCAAGGCCAATCCTCGAGGCATTATAATAGACAGTGTAGGACCCCAAACCTGCAGGCAATACTAATACCGGGGCTGTAGTCAAAGCTGTCTTGAGCTTCTGAAAGCTCTCCTCACACTCCTCGGTCCACCTGAACGGAGCACCCTTTTGGGTTAGCCTGGTCATAGGTGCTGCAATGGATGAAAATCTCTCCACAAAGCGACAGTAATAACCCGCCAAACCAAGGAAACTGTGGATCTCTGTAGCTGATGACGGTCTAGGCCAACTCTGCACTGCCTCCACCTTCTTCAGATCTACCTTGATCCCATCACAAGACACTATGTGGCCCAAGAATGCCA
>AWOL01S0073519.1:40889-61313 GCA_000715115.1 Nicotiana otophora | reverse complement strand
TGTAGTTAAAGTTGTCTTGAGCTTCTGAAAGCTCTCCTCACACTCCTCGGTCCACCTGAACGGAGCACCCTTTTGGGTTAGCCTGGTCATAGGTGCTGCAATGGATGAAAATCTCTCCACAAAGCGACAGTAATAACCCGCCAAACCAAGGAAACTGTGGATCTCTGTAGCTGATGACGGTCTAGGCCAACTCTGCACTGCCTCCACCTTCTTCAGATCTACCTTGATCCCATCACAAGACACTATGTGGCCCAAGAATGCCATTGAATCAAACCAGAATTCACACTTAGAAAATTTTGCATACAACCTCTTCTATCTCAAAGTCTGAAGCACGGTCCTCAGGTGCTGCTCATGATCTTTCCGAGACCGGAAATATACCAGGATGTCGTCAATAAACACAATGACGAAGGAATCAAGATAAGGCCGGAACACACTGCGCATCAAATGCATAAAGGCTGCTGGGGCATTGGTCAGCCCAAATGACATGACAAGAAACTCATAGTGACCATATCTGGTCCTGAAAGCAGTCTTGGGGATATCCGGCTCCCGAATCTTCAACTGATGATAGCCAGAATGCAAGTCAATCTTGGAAAACACCCTGGCACCCTGTAACTGATCAAATAAATCATCGATGCGAGGTAAAGGATACTTGTTCTTCACTGTAACCTTGTTCAACTGCCGATAATCAATACACATACGCATAGAACCATCCTTATTTTTCATAAATAAGACCGGAGCACCACAAGGTGATACACTGGGCCTGATGAAACCCTTATCAAGCAACTCCTGCAACTGCTCCTTCAACTCCTTCAAATCAGGAGGAGCCATAAGATATGGAGGAATAGAGATGGGTTGAGTGCCCGACAACAAATAAATGCCAAAATCAATATCGCTGTCGGGCGGCATGCCCGGAAGATCAGCTGGAAACACATCTGAAAAGTCCCTCACTACTGGAACTGACTCGACTGTAGGGGTATCAATACTGACATCTCTCATATAGGCTAGATACGCGTCACACCCCTTCTCAACCATTCATTGAGCTTTAAGAAAAGAAATAACTCTGCTGGGAGTATACTCTAAGGTACCTCTCCACTCTAATCGTGGTAAACCTGGCATAGCCAGCGTCACGGTTTTAGCGTGACAATCAAGAAAAGCATAATGGGGGCGACAACCAGTCCATGCCCAAAATAATATCAAAGTCCACCATGCTAAGCAATAATAAATCGGCTCTGGTCTCAAAACCACTAAGAGCAATCAAATACGACCAATACACGCAGTCCACAACAAGAAAATCTCCCACAAGAGTAGATACATAAATAGGGGAACTCAAAGAATCCCGATATATCCCTAAATATGGAGCGAAATAAGAAGACACATATGAATACGTAGAGCCTGGGTCAAATAATATTGATGCATCCTTATGACAGACAGGGACGATACCTGTGATGACTGAATCTGAAGCGACGGCCTCTAAATTGGATAGAAGGGCATAGTACCTGGCCTGGCCTCCCCCTCTAAGGTGATCTCGACCTCCCCGACCTCCACCTCGAGCTGGCTGAGAAGGAGGGGTGGCAGCTGGGGCTGGAAGAATGGCCGGAGGACCCGGTAGAGCACGTGGAGGCTGATAAGTCTGTAAAGGTGCACCCCTCCTGGCTTTGGGGCAATCTCTAACCATGTGAAGAGTGTCACCACACTCAAAACAGCCCCTCGGAGGACACGACAGCTAAGACTGACTCGGAACTGGCCTGCTGAACTGGCCGGTGATAGCACCTCGAGTAGGAGGCATACTGGATACTGGCAGTGCATAATAGGGCTCATTAGGTCTAGGAGGAGCTGGAACATCGCTGGCTGCTAGAAGAGCTAAATGAATAGGGCGACTCACAAAACCCTTACCATAGCGTGTTGCTGGTGCACGAGCTCCTGAATAATGACCAGTCTCTCGAGACCTCTTGGCCTCTCTCTCATCTCTGTCCCGGGCGAACATGCCATCTACTCTCCTAGCAATGCTCACTGCCTGCTGATAAGTGATGTCCATCTCCAACTCCCTGGCCATACTGGTCCGAATACTGGGGTGGAGTCCCTCAATGAAGCGACGAACCCTCTCTATGACTGTAGCAACTAGATCCGGTTCATGGCGAGCTAACTCACTGAAATGGACTGCATATTCCGACACAGTCATAGCACCTTGACGCAATTGCTCAAACTCTACGCGCCAAGCATCCCTGAGGCTCTGAGGAACATACTCACACAAGAATATCTCTGAAAACTGAGTCCAAGTGAGTGAGGCTGCCTCGTCCGGACTACTCAGCTCATAGGCACACCACCACTGATATGCCGCTCCCCTCAGCTGGAAAGCGGTAAAAGAAACCCCACTCGTCTCCAAAATACCCATAGTGCGGAGAATACGATGACACTCTTCAAGAAAACCCAGAGCATCATCTGAAGCTAGTCCGCTGAAAGTAGGTGGGTGGTACTTCTTGTATCTCTCAAGTCTGAGCTGCTCTGCCTCAGAAGCAGCTACCCTGGTCTCATGCTGAACCGTAGCCACTGGGGGCATAGGAATATACTCTAGGGCCTGATCAACCTGGACCCTCTGCGCAGGAGTGAGGGTTGTGGGAGTCTGTGCCCCTCCCCCGACCTGAGATGTAGCGGGAGCTATCGGAAATAGTCCAGCCTGAGCCAGAGTGCTGAACATACTCATGAACTGAGCTAAAGTCTCCTGGAGGGCTAGAGTAGCAATAGGGATCTCCGGTGCTGGACCTCTAGCTGGAGCTGCTGGGGGCTCCTCTGATGCAGCTCTCGCAGGTGCTCGGGCTGCACCGCGTGGTCGTCCTCTACCACGACCCCGGCCTCTAGCGGCTCTGGTAGGGGGCTCGGGTGCCTGATCGTCGATCCTCCCGGTATGGGCCCTCACCATCTATGAGAAAGAATATAATAGAATTTTAGAATTTTTTTTTTGATGTCAATAACTCGCACAACAAGGAAATCAAAGAAATATGATTGTTCTTAACAGTTACATAGCCTCCCGAAGATAAGTACGGACGTCTCCGTACCAATCTGCGAGACACTAATAAACCGGCTTGTGACTCACGACTCCTATGAACCTAGTGCTCTGATACCAACTTGTCACGACCCAAATTAACCTTCCGTAAGGTGTCGTGATGGCACCTAGTCTTTACGACTAGGTAAGCCTAATATTACGAAAAATGTAAAGAAAACACAATATTTTAAAGATAAACGGCATATTGTGAATATCCAAGAGTAGTACTACTCGGCATATACAAAATAATTTTCCAAGACTCGGAATATCACTAAGTCACAAGCTGCTATAATCTGTGTAGCTCTATATAAAAGTCTGAGGATAATAAAGAAAGTCTCTAGGCGGGGGAGTAGAAGGGGACTCCGAAGATCTGCGGACGCAAGCAGAAGTACCTTGAAGTCTCCTAGAATTAGCAGCACACACTAACCCTGAGGCTGATAGCTCGCACCTGGATCTGCACACGAAAACCTGTGCAGGAAAGGGCATGAGTACACCACAATGGTACCCAGTAAGTGCCAAGCCTAACCTCGGTCGAGTAGTGATGAGATCAGGTCAAGGCCCTACCGGAGTAAATATAATAAATTAAACAGTAAAAGATATATCTAAAATTTACGGTAACACAATTAAAGAAATTCTCAAAAATTTAACAATTAAGGGAGCCCTCGGCTCAGAACAAGGTAAACACAATGGAGAATCTCCCGGGATACCGTCCCGTAGTTCCGAATGAATATATAGTACAGGGGATCTCTCGGAATACGTCTGTAGTCCTAAAGTAAATATGCAGTGCTGGGGGATCTCCCGGAATACGTCCGTAGTCCCAAAATAAATATACAAGACAGGGGAATCTCCCGAAATACCTCAGTAGTCCCAATTTAAATATGAAACGCAAGATGAAATGGCAGGTATGGCATCGAGTTATACAGTTTATACTAAACACAGATAAGGAAAGTAGGGACTTAACTAAGCATGGCGCACAAAATGTCAGATAGACAGTTAAAACACGTAAGCATGCTTCTCTAGTTTAAGCTAAACAATTAAATGTATTAGTGCAATTTAATAAGAAAAAAAAACAGTTTATGATTTAGAAAGAAAAAACGAGATATTTTTGCAATAATAGCCCCTGTACGTACTCATCACCTCACGTACATGGCGCCCACACCTTAATTAATATCAAACATCCTAAGGGGAAAGTCTCCAACGCAAGGTTAGGCAAGCCACTTACCTCGAACCGCTCAAATCAACTCGATATCACGTTCTTTCCACGAGTATCCAACTCCAAATAGCCCGAATCTATTCAAATTAATTTCATAATGTAAATATAACTACAAGTAACTAATTTAACTAATTAATGCGAAGCTAAAGCGTGAAATTAGAAAAAACGCCCAAAACATCTCCCCGGGCCCACGTCTCGAAATCGGATAAAAATTACAAATTATGAACACTCATTCACTCACGAGTTCACTCGAACAAAAATTATCTAAATCCGACGTCAAATTCCCATTCAAATATCAGATTTTCAATTGAGGAATCTTTTCCCCCATTTCCAAACTTCTACCCTCAACTTCCATAATTAGACGAGGAAAACAATAATGGATTAATGAATATATATGAATTAGAGTTAAGAATTGTTACCCCCTAATTTCCTCTTCAAAACCCTTGCAAAACAGCCTTCTCCCAAGGAAAAATTCGCATTGGTGAAAAATGATTAATGAACCCTCGAATCTGCCTCTTCAACCCAGCGATTTCTGCACCTGTGCTCATGGGGCCGCATCTCCGGTCACGCACCTGCGAAAAAATCATCGCAGGTGAGAAGGTCACTTATCCGGGCTGGGGCCGCATCTGCGGCCAATTCCTCACACTTGCGGTCCAATCGGCGCATCTGCGCATTTCACTAAGGCAGCCAAGCTCCACACCTGCGCCCACGCTTCGCACCTGCGGGCTCGCAGGTGCGGTCAAACTTGTAATAGCTGCGCTCCATCACCAGCCCCACCAGTTCCGCATTTGCGCACTCTCTCTGCACTTGCGGCTCGTGCATTTGCGGCCTCCCTTCTGCAGGTGCGAAACACCAGAACCAGCACAGGCACCAGATTTTTCCTAAGTCCAAATTTATTCCGTTAAGCATCCGAAATACACTCGAGGCCCCCGGGACCTCGACCAAACATACCAACCAATTCTAAAATACCATACGAACTTAGTCGAGCCTTCAAACCACATCGAACAACACCAACATCATAAATTAAGCACGGATTCAAGCCTAAGAATTTTGAATTTTTTCAAATTCTACAATCGACGCCGAACCATATCAAATCTAGTCCGAATGACCTCAAATTTTACACACAGGTCACAAATAACACTACGAACCTACAGCCACTTTCAAAATTCCATTCCGAGCTCGATATCAAAATTTTCACTATCGGCCGAAATCGCCGAAAAATTAACTTTCGCCAATTCAAGCCTAAATCTACTACAGACCTCGAAAATACATTTCGGACGCGCTTCTAAGCTCAAAATCACTCAACGGAGCTAACGGAGTCGACGGAATTCCATTCCGGATCCGTCTTCACATAATTCCGACTACGGTCCAATTCTAAGGCTTAAACTCACAACTAGGGAGTAAGTGTCCCAAAACTCCCGAATTCCATAACCAATCACCCCGGCAAATCCCAAAAGCAGAAACAAATGTGGGGAAATCAGAGATTAGGGGATCGGGGCTCTAATTCTCAAAACGACCGGCCGGGTCATTACAAATTTGCATGTATAAGTAGGAGACTTTGAATAGTGAAATAAAACAGAGAAAAATCATTCCAAAAACTTCGTCTCTATCATTTATCTTCCTATTTTTCTACACAATCAATGATCGGTCTATCTGCAGAATCAATCAACCATAATTCAACAATTTGCTAATCATAATAGATTAATTTTGTATCTTCATTTTAAAGGAAAAAAATGATGGAAAAGGAAGACAATATACAATGAGAAAAAGACAAGCTCATTAAAGAAAGTGAAATTTCTTGCAACCATCTACAAAGCAAACAAAAATTTTACTGCCCATATCCTATATCCTACTGTAAGCCAGTTTGAATGACAAATGGAACTGCCTATATATTATGTCCTCGAGCAAGAATGGAACTGAAACTCTCACATCCATATACAATGCCATGTACAATGATTCAAGCTACAGAAACTCACATCCATTAACATATCAAATAAACTAGAAATATTGAGCTTCAAGAATTTCATGTTATATCCTTTACCTGGGTGACTAAACAAGCAAAAGGAGGTTTAGTATTTCATTTTGGAAAACCAAAGTGATGCAAGTGTCGAGCAGCTACAAGACCATCCCTGCCATTGTTATCAGGACCACATAACAAGCACACGAATATAGACCTGGAGCGATACTTTCACAAATACTGCTCAGCTTACAAAATTAAACTCAAGCAAGAATATTGCTTTCATAAAGGGATACAGTTAAAAGTAAATGTGTGTGTGTGTGGTTGGGGGGGGGGTTAAATGGCGAGTGGGTGAGAGGTATTTAATTAATGTGATCTTATTTTTTAAAAGCTACTTTGAGATTTTAAAAGGAAGAAATCGGCTCCGTTAGTCAATAATGGCATTTCCGGGCCGTTTGGTTAACCGAAGGGTTACGAACGAGCCGATTTTGTAACGGATGGTATAATCGCTCTAAATCGCATACATTAGGCTATTTATAGACCTTTGCTGAACTAAAAATAGACGGTGAATGTATAATATATGCATAATTTATGTATACATATGTATAATTGTGTATAATCTATGTATATAGCTAGAAAAAGTAAACAATTAATATGACCGCTATTTGTATAAAAATGTATAATATATGCCTCCACTTTTGTTTAAAGAGGAGGGTAGGTTATTTGAATTACAAGGGGAATGGGTAGGCGAGGTAATGGGTCAAAAGATGTAGTGGAAATGAAACTAGGTAATCTATAGGGCTGCTATTTAAAAATTAGTGAGTGCATCCTGAATTTAGTTTTTCAGTTTAATTTTTCAGGACAAAAGTGTCCCGAATTGTCCCGAAGTTAAGATTTTTAGTTTAAAATTTCAGGACAAAATAAGTAATGAATAATCTCTAAATAGTATTCCCGAAAATGGTTATGTGCGCAATTTCCCCAAAGATGTGAGTTGGGGTCGAGCGGTTGAAGATTGAATAGAAACAGATTAGAAAACTTATCTGGGCAACGAGCGCTAGAGAAGGCGCGCCCCGGTGCCTGTCGCGCTCTAGATATAACCCACTCTGGTCGCGAAGACCTGGGCACTAAACCTGCTGGCTTCACTTTCTGCAACCTTGCAGCAGTGCATGGTTTCCCTTTTAAGTCTCGAGCTTTTACATGATGCTTGTTTTTGTGAAATCCACTCCTTACCTATGACTATACGACACAAGCAACTACAAAAAAACATCGAAAACACTAATTTAACACTTAGCTAAACTATACAAAAAACGATAAAATTGGGTGCCTCCCAGGCGTCTGATTTAACATAGCGTCACGATGCAAACTCCTCGCATATCCTTAGTCTTCTCGTGATCAAAATTTTCTCCCTAATAGTGTTGTCTCTCTATCCATTTACCAGAAATATTCTATCACCATTTATAGTCCGTAGCTCTATCTGTAAAACCCCGTCTATTTTGGTATTTAATCTAGGTTAATTATAATCCTCAGAATGATTCTTTAGAATTTAAGAATTTTCACAAAGTTGGTAATTTAATTGAATTATGGTAGGATGAACAAGTCATTGTTTGGAAGTGTCGTCAACACTTTGTAAAGTGTTAAATTTATTTTCGAGTGATAGAAAGAGGCCTTGTTAATGAAAAAAATAAGCATTGTCTGCTAATCCCTTTCAATTGCAACGTGAGAAATAGGGTTGGAGAGCTTTGAAGGGGACCCCCGAGACTAGGCATTTATTAAACCATTGACGTGAGTTTCCTTGAATAGTTTTTAGTTGATTTGAAGTCGTAATGTCATTAGTAACCCAAATAAACCACTGAAATATAGATTGGTCAAGAAAGTACTCAAGAACACAAAAGAGGAGGGAATAGCGGGCGGGATATGTTTCTCTCTCGATGTATGTTAGCTTAACCTGCGCCATCCATGGAAAAGAGAGTGTGAATTCCCTCGCAGAAGGCATTAATGGCCCAGGAAGATGCAACTTATGGAGGAAATCACCAAAGGAAGAAAGGATCTCAGCCATAAGGGACAAAGGACAACATGCAAGTGTCGAGCGAAGCAGTAATTGAATGAATCATGGACCAAAGCAATGGAACAGTAGATCTTCAGAGAACTGAGAAATTAACCCCAACTCAAAGTTCGAGTAGTAATCGAAGGATGACATGGGCAAAGGAGGTGGAAGCATCAGTGGAGATGACAACGGAGAGCTCAATTTGGGATAATTTCGACATTACCAAGGTCTCAAACGCAGGTTTCAAACTTAATTTTGTGGAACCAGAAAAGCATGGTGAGTTACCTGTTTGTGAAATTGACATAGAGGACAAAAGCACTGAAATAACATACTGGAAAAATGCAGTGGTATGCTATGTATTGGGGGCACATCCTCCATTCACGGTATTGAATGGATATATACAAAGGCAGTGGGCAAAGCATGGCATTAATAAAGTAGTGATGCTGAAAAATGGCATTGTATTAGTATGATTTGACACATAATTGGGGAAGAATGAGGTAATCCAAGGAGGTATATATCATTTTGACAACAATTCATTCATTGTAAAGGCTTGGAGTCCGAATATGGAATTCACTAGAGAAGAGCTATACATAATACCAATATGGGTGAAATTGCCAGGTTTGGACGTCAAATATTGGAGCCTTAAGGGACTTAGCAAAATTGGGAGTTTGATTGGGAAGCCGCTAATGGTGGACCAGAGAAAAAGATGGGGCTCAACTTTGCTAGACTACTGATTGAAGTAGATATTGATACAAACCTACATGAGAAGGTGTATTTCAGGAATGAGAAGGGAAGCCTGGTGGAACAGAATACACTATGACTGGAAACCTACTATATGCAAATATTTCCAGAAGTTTGGCCATGTGGAAGAAAACTGTAGGAAGAAGAACAACCCCAGCAAGAGTCTCCAAAGAAGCTAGAGGAAGAGAGGCACAATGTAGCAGAAGAACCAAAGACACAAGGAAGAACAGTAGCAGCAACTAAGAACTTGAAAGCAACTGAGGTTTCAAAGGAAAGAGGAACAAGTAAAGGGGTTGATAAAACTCAGGGAACCAATCCACAACCTGGTAAAGGTGCATGGATTACTCCCGTGAACCCAAGCAAGTAGCAATCAAACCATGGAGTAAAAGATCAGAACAAAAATACATTCCAAGTACTGGGCAGAACATAGCAATAGAGGACAAGGAGCCAGTAAAGTTAGAAATGAGAGAGGGAGTTATATACCTCTCTCAGGCCATGGATAGCATGTTATGTTGGAATGTAAGGGCCTAAATGGCCCGAATAAGCAAAGAGAGATACAACTCCTTTGCAGGAAAGAGGAAGTAGGACTGGTAGGTTTGGTAGAAACAAACAAAAAAAGATTAAGCAGGTGACAGGCAAACTGTTTTGAGGTGGGGAGTATGTCACCAATCTTGAGAATCATTATAATGGGAGGATTTGGTTAACTTGGAGGCCAGATCTCTTTCAGGTTTAACAAAATTTCAAGTAACGCACATGCAATAACTTGTAGGGTGAAAAACAGGAATATAACTTTCACACTAACAGTGGTATATAGGAGAGTATTGTGGCACTATCTTAATGATATAAATAGAAGCTGCAATGGACTATGGATCACCATGGGAGATTTCAATGCAGTGCTTAACATGGATGACAGGGTTGGGGGCAACCCAATCACACTGAATGAAGTCATGGAGTTTCAAGATTGTGTAGAGTCTTGTGGACTGTTGGAACTGCCTCCTAAAGGAAGCAGATACTCATGGAGTGACAGGCATGAGGGACATAGGGTGCTTTCTAAGATAGATTGGGCCTTTATCAATAATGAATGGTTGCTCCAGATGCCTGCATACATATCCAACTACCAGCTAGCAGGCATTAGTGACCACTCTCCTATCAAGGTGGAACTACTTAATGCACCTGGAAGGATTAGCAAACCTTTCAAGTATTGCAACATTTGGGCAACTCACCCTAAGTTTTTGGAGGTAGTGACAACAACTTGGCAGAATGTAGAGTCGGGATGTGCTATGCTACAAGTAGTTAAGACGCTGAAACCATTAAAGAAGAATATGAAGGAGCTCAACAAACAGTATTTCAGAAACATTCTAACTGAAGCTGAGGTGGATAGAACTAAATTGGAGCAAATACAGAAAGCACTGTGGGTTATTCCCAGAGACCAAAATCTACAAGCACAAGAGAGGGAGCAGTATCAGAAATTTAAAAGATCATCATAATCTAGCAGAAGGCTTCTTGCAACAGAGAAGCAAAGCAACATGGATTCAGCTTGGAGATGATAATTCTAAGTACTTCTTCTCTGTTATTAAACATAGGAGATTACAACAGTGCATTACACAGTTGAAAGATGCTTTAGATGTAATACACACATAGCCAAAAAGACATAGCTAGACTGTTTGTGGAGTTTTACCAAGAATTACTGGCCAGCAAAGCAGCAACTAGAACTAAAGCTTTTAAGAATTTTTTGAGCAATGGGCATGTGTTAACATTTGAACAGTAGATGGAGGTACTTCAACCATACTCTGACAATGATGTGAAGAAGGCTATATTTAGCATAGATAGCAATAAGAGCCCTGGACCAGATGGATATGGGAGTGATTTTTTTAAGAAGGCTTGGAGCATTGTAGGGAGAGATGTCACTACTGTTGTACTACAGTTCTTAAACAATGGAAGGCTATTGAAGCAGATCAATGCAACAAATATTACTCTTATTCCAAAAGTCTCTAATCCTGAATATGCAAGCCAATTCAGACCAATATCCTGTCGTAATACCCTGTACAAATGCATATCTAAAGTTCTATGTGTAAGATTGAAATAAGCTCTGATTCACTTGGTGGCAGAAAATCAGGCAGCCTTTGTGGCAGGTAGATCTCTAGTACACAATGTGCCAATTTGTCATGATCTCATGAGACACTATAACAGGAAAACAACACCTAGATGCCTAATAAAAATAGATTTGAGGAAAGCATATGATATGGTGAGCTGGGAGTTCATAGAAGAAGCACTAACAGGCTATGGGTTTCCAGTCATTTTCACTCAGTTGGTTATGGCATGTGTTACCTCAACAAAATTTTCTGTGAAAGTCAATGGACAAGGTTATGAATACTTTGAAGGTAAAAGAGGACTGAGGCAGGGAGACCCCATGTCACCTCTTCTATTTGTGCTTGTAATGGAGTACCTCTCAAGGACATTATAGAAGATGAGTGAACTCCCAGATTTCAAATACCACCCTATGTGCAAGGCCCTGAAGCTCACTCACCTAATATTTGTTGATGATCTAATGATTTTCTGCAAAGGTGACACTAGATCAATAGCAAGAGTAGTGGAAACACTAGATCATTTTAGTAGTGTTACTGGACTAGTGGCCAATGTGGACAAATCTAATATTTTCTTGGCTGGAATAGATGAAGCAACTCAAGCACATATACTAGAAAGTACAGGATTCTTTGTAGATACTTTACCTATCAGGTATCTTGGCTTGCCACTGTCATCAAAGAAATGGATCAAAATGGATTGCCATCAACTAATTGGTAAAATCACACATAGGATAACTAGTGCCTACTCAAGGAAGTTGTCCTATGCAGGGAGATTACAGATTATAAATGTTGTGTTGTTCTCTTTATACAACTTTTGGGGGATTGTTTTCATTTTACCCCCGAGTGTGCTTAAACAGGTGGATCAAAAGTGTAGGAATTATCTCTGGGGGGCTCAGAAGAACATAGGAAGTTGGCTCTAGTTGCATGGGAGAAAGTCTATGCGCCTAAAAAGTATGGAGGCCTCAACATAAAGAATTGTAGTATGTGGAATATTGTTGCGGTAGGGAAACTACTATGGAAGCTGGCAAAGAAGGAGGACATTTTATGGGTTGGGTGGGTCCATGGAGTATATATGAGGACTGAAAGTAATATATGGCATCATAAAGCTCCAGCTGACTGCAGCTGGTATTGAAAGAAGCTAAATTCTCTCAAAGGCCTTATGGAGAGTAGGTATCAAAATGGGGAATACACACTTACTCCTAATGGTTCTTATTAAATGACAAAGAGATACAACATGTTACTAGGGGAGCAGGTGAGAATACAGGAAGCCAGCTTAGTATGGACAACAATGATGCAACCCAAGCATAGGTTTATCATCTGGTTAGCCAACCAAGATAGGCTGCTAACAAAGGAAAGGCTTCTCAGGATGCAAATCCAAGTGGCAGATGGATCATGCAGCTTATGTGATCAAGGGAGACTAGAAACTCAGGCGCATCTATTTGCTGAATGTGCATGAATTACAGCAGTCAGGAATGGAGTGTCTATATGGTTAGGAATACAGCTCCAGGAAAAGGGCATCAGAGAGAGCCTACATTGGATACAAAGAAGGAATTGGAAACAAGTTCAAAAAGAGATGGTCGCAGCAGTGTGGAGTGTTATGATATACCATACATGACAAGCTGGGAATTGGAGAATCTTTAGGAATATAACTGTAAATACAGAGTTTACCATAGCAAAGATACAACAAGAAGTTAAGATTAGACTAGATAGCATGAGGAATACAGGTAGAGCTCGTAGATGTCAATATTTGTTTACTCGGATATGTAATTAGCAGAGATCTCATGAGGCCTAGCAGATATTAGGTGCTCTTTAGGTGTAAAATTTTTATTGTTAATGGTAATATTCACAGTTATTACCAACAAATAAAAAGACAAAAGAGGAACAGGTTTTGCTACTACAAGATAATTCCACCACTCCCTCTTTAATGATGAAGTTCCAATGATGTTGTTGAGTGTATTTGAGTACGAAAAAAGAATTGAAACTTAGTATTAATGTAACCCCAAAATGGGTGTTCTTGACAATAAGGAGTTGAAGGAAGAAGAAAGATGAACAATAACTTGGGATTAAGGATTGAGTTAATTAATGACTTTAATAATTCCATTGAGTTGATTTATAATTTGTAATGGCATTTTGGACTACCCAAATCATGGGGTGGAGTCCCTCAATGAAGCGACGAACCCTCTCTATGATTGTAGCAACCAGATCCGGTTCATGGCGAGCTAACTCACTGAAATGGACTGCATATTCCGACACAGTCATGGCACCTTGACGCAGTTGCTCAAACTCTACGCGCCAAGCATCCCTGAGGCTCTGAGGAACATACTCACACAAGAATATCTCTGAAAACTGAGTCCAAGTGAGTGAGGCTGCCTCGTCCGGACTACTCAGCTCATAGGCACGCCACCACTGATATGTCGCTCCCCTCAGCTGGAAAGCGGTAAAAGAAACCCCACTCGTCTCCACAATGCCCATAGTGCGGAGAATACGAGGACACTCTTCAAGAAAACCCAGAGCATCATCTGAAGCTAGTCCGCTAAAAGTAGGTGGGTGGTACTTCTTGTACCTCTCAAGTCTGAGCTGCTCTGCCTCGGAAGCAGCTACCCTGGTCTCATGCTGGACCGTAGCCACTGGGGGCATAGGAATATACTCTGGGTCCTGATCAACCTGGACCCTCTTCTCAGGAGTGCGGGTTGTGGGAGTCTGTTCCCCTCCCCCGACCTGAGATGTAGCGGCAGCTATCGGAAATAGTCCAGCCTGAGCCAGAGTGCTGAACATGCTCATGAACTGAGCTAAAGTCTCCTGGAGGGCTAGAGTAGCAAAAGGGATCTCCGGTGCTGGACCTCTAGCTGGAGCTGCTGGGGGCTCCTCTGACGCAGCTCTCGTAGGTGCTCGGGTTGCACCGCGTGGTCGTCCTCTACCACGACCCCAGCCTCTGGCGGCTCTGGTAGGGGGCTCGGGTGCCTGATCGTCAGTCCTCCCGGTACGGGTCCTCACCATCTATGAGAAAGAATAGAATAGAATTTTAGAATATTTTTTTTTGATGTCAATAACTCGCACGACAAGGAAATCAAAGAAATATGATTGTTCTTAACAGTTACATAGCCACCCTAAGATAAGTACGGACGTCTCCGTACCAATCTGCGGGACTCTAATAAACCGGCTTGTGACTCGCGACTCCTATGAACCTAGTGCTCTGATACCAACTTGTCACGACCCAAATTAACCTTCCGTAAGGTGTCGTGATGGCACCTAGTCTTTACGACTAGGTAAGCTTAATATTACGAAAAATGTAAAGAAAACACAACATTTTAAAGATAAACGGCATATTGTGAATAGCCAAGAGTAGTACCACTCGGCATATACAAAATAATTTCTCAAGACTCGGAATATCACTAAGTCACAAGCTGCTATAATCTGTGTAGCTCTATACAAAAGTCTGAGGATAATAAAGAAAGTCTCTAGGCGGGGGAGTAGAAGGGGACTCCGAAGATCTGCGGACGCAAGCAGAAGTACCTTGAAGTCTCCTAGAATTAGCAGCACACACTAACCCTGAGGCTGATAGCTCGCACCTGGATCTGCACACGAAAACATGTGCAGGAAAGGGCATGAGTACACCACAATGGTACCCAGTAAGTGCCAAGCCTAACCTCGGTCGAGTAGTGATGAGATCATGTCAAGGCCCTACCGGAGTAAATATAATAAATTAAACAGTAAAAGATATATGTAAAATTTACGGTAACACAATTAAAGAAATTCTCAAAAAATTTACAATTAAGGGAGCCCTCGGCTATTAGGTGTAAAATTTTTATTGTTAATGGTAATATTCACAGTTATTACCAACAAATAAAAAGACAAAAGAGGAACATGTTTTGCTACTACAAGATAATTCCACCACTCCCTCTTTAATTATGAAGTTCCAATGATGTTGTTGAGTGTATTTGAGTACGAAAAAAGAATTGAAACTTAGTATTAATGTAACCCCAAAATGGGTGTTCTTGACAATAAGGAGTTGAAGGAAGAAGAAAGATGAACAATAACTTGGGATTAAGGATTGAGTTAATTAATGACTTTAATAATTCCATTGAGTTGATTTATAATTTGTAATGGCATTTTGGACTACCCAAATCATGGGGTAAACGGGAAAAAGGATATTAGATGGCTTGATGCCGATTGTGAGCCCGAAAATGAGTTATGATGAACTCTTTGAACTTGAGTTATTAAAGTTCAAATGTAAATATTGTAGATTCATATCGTTGAACGAGTTGAGCTTTTTGGGAAAGTTTGGAGTAGTTCGAAAAGCTAAGACGAGGTAATTTATGATGTACCTTCCCTTAAGAATTTATTGACGAATTCCAAAACTTCTAAAGTTTGCTAATGTTGATTTAAATGTTGGTTTGGATTCGTTGGAGTGATCCAATCTTACTATTCATATTTTTAACATTATATCTTTTAGTATCAGATCTTTTAGTATCAGATGGTCATAACTTGTACTGTTTGTCATTTTATGACTTTTACTGAATGATATCACTAAAACCATATTTTTTCTCTTGACTTGGATCAAATGATAGCAAATATTGAAACTCATTATCTTTTGGATTTTAATTTATCGAAATATTTTCAAAAGTTATCGATTTATCGAATCCAAAAGAACTTTGTCGATTGCAAAGTATAGAATTGAGCTACGGGCCTTAAGAGCCAATCATCGAAAATATTTATATGACTTACGGGTCATATAATTTAAAGAAAAATATCTTGGGAGGACCATAGTTATTATTGCTTATGTGTGTCATATATTGTTCATTGAGACACCTTACCATGCTAGCACTATCGTAAAATCCCATAGCAAATGGGTGAGGCGGCCTTGTGCCCAGGCGATGGTTACTATCATCAATATCCTTCGTGTGAGAACCTAGGTTGATCAGGGGATGGTCAACAGACAATCATTGATTATTGTTATAGTTATAACTATTGGAACTCCCCCATCGAAAGATTTATAGTTTATCGAAATGTTACAGTTTATCAAAATGTATTCAGTTTTTAGAAATAATTTAAAATTTTAAAATGTTTTAGAGTTTACACGAAAATACTTCGAATGCTTATTGCTTTTCTGAAATGTCATCCTTAGTGTACTTCATTTATTTTATGTATCTCGAAAGTATTGTTTCAACCTTATCGGAAGGGGTCAATCATACTTACGGTGTATAATTTCATAGAAATTTTACTCAACCTCCTGCGTGGGGGCAACTTACTTGATGTTTCAGCCAATGTGGCATTGGACTTGACAGTATGAGCTAGGTGTCTCCTTCATTCTCTACTATACTTGGTGAGCCCTATTTTTTTATATGTGGGTTCATGTCTTGAGATTTTATTTTATTGGTTTATGTCCATAGTGGTTCCAGTGACACTGTGGGGAGATCTAGTCATGAAGATATAATTTATATTTTTATTTTGTATATTCATCCGCACTTACATATTTTGGTCAAAGGCTTAATTATGTTTTGAGTTAAAGAGAGATTTTTAAACTAAAAGATTTAAGATAGTTTTAAATCGTTTAAGTATTATTTCAGACTTTGAAATAATCATGAATAGATAGACATGTTGAAGTGGTTCGTTCGGGAAGAGCTAAAGGCATCGAGTGCCATGGCATGCTTATCAGGGTCGATTCAATGAAATCGGAGGTCCAAAGCCAAATAGATACAATTAATTTAGATAAGCAAGAAAAAATTGTTGGTCTTAACAAATTTTCTTTCAAGGTTTTAAGTTTTCTTTTAAGTATTTCACTGTGTAAAATTGTCTAATATTTTAAAATTTTGAGTTAAATTATTCAAATATTTATATCTACTAATAAAATATTTGATAACTAGAACTAATGAGTGTATTGAAATAAAATGTTAATATTTTGTTAGCTTAAAAAACTTTACTAATATAAATAATTATAACTAATAGAAAATGTTTTCTGGGCCTTTGACTCATGGGGACCTAAAGCAGAAGCTTTAGTGGCCTTAGCCTAGAGCCACCCATGATGCTTATATTTTTGTGGCGTGACAAATTTTGTATCAGAGCACTAGGTTAAGTATATCGTAAGGTATCCTAGAACTGTGTCTAATGGAGTCCTACTTATGGTGTGTTGCCTATCACACTTACAACAGAGAGGCAAAAGGTCATATAAGAATGTTTCTATTTTTTCTATTCTAGATTGTGCATCAACAAGAAGGCTTGAACCTCGAGATTCTATGAAGAGAATTAGAAAGCAAGCAAGGATGTAAAGATATTAAGGCCTTTACTTTGGATTATATTCAAGTAATCCAAGTGAAATGTTGTGTGTGAGAAATTGTTAAATGGATTTATAATGACTCGATCGGTCGTTTTAAGTTCTAGCACTCCATTTTATGATTTGAGACTTCGACTAAGTTCATTTGATGTTTTATGGCTTGCATGTAAGGTTGGCTTTTTATTTCCGAGAGGTTTGGAGAATGTTTTGGAAAAGAATTCTCATTTTGAAAGTTTTAAGTTGTTAGAGTTGATCAATATTTAAATTTTGAGTAAACGACCCCGGATTGATAATTTGACAATTCTGTTAGCTTCATATAATAATTTTGGATTTGTACATATATTTGATTTGGGTCTTGTATAACCCGAGGCCATCTCGACGCCTCTAGTCGAAAGTTAGAAATTTGAACTTTAGAACTTGAAAAGGATTTGGTTTGATGCTTAATTTCTTGTTTTGATATTATTTTTGGTATTTTAAACCTTCGAGAGAGTTGTGTTAGGTATATAGACTTGTTGGCATGATTATATGGGGTCCCTAAGGGCTCGAGTGAGTTTCGGATTGGTTTCGAACGATTTTGTTGAGTTTGTCATCATTGGTGTTGTTGTTGCCTATCTTTCATTACTATTGTTGTGTCAGATAGTATTTTGTATTAGCATACTTGTATTCGTATTGTAGAGCTCATGACTCCATGTTACTAGTTTATGGGGATTTATGTAATTATTTGGTATTATCTATGCTTATTCGACTTTCAGTTTCACTTATTATGTCTTTGCTATTATTTTCGGCAAATGTTATGAATGGCTTGTCTAGCAAGTGGAGTTAGGTGTTATCACGGTCGGTGGTGGTTTTGGATCGTGACAACATGGGACTTATTGAGGCAAACTCAATATAGGATAAGAGCTACAACAACTAAAAAGGCCATAGGACTTGTTGAGACAAGTTCAATTTCAGTCACTAATTTGCCTCTTTTCTGACTAGAAGGCCTTTTTAGCAACAAAATACAAGACCTGACATTGCATTTGAAAGTATATTTGAATTGCATCTGTAAAAGTAAAGAACCACAATGGAACTTCAGTTTAATAGCTTAGTCTTTATTGACTTATGCACGTGAAATAATTATTGATGGATCAATCATCACTACCTCAATTTTAAATTAATTAGAGTCAGCTATATGTATTATCCATATCAACCGTGTCCTATTTAGAATATGTGTATATGCATTTGCAGTGGCGGACCTGATGTATAGCACTGGATTCGTCCAAATCTCCACTCTATTGACTCTGACGTTAATTGAATTAAACTACATGCTCCACCGCTTTCCTCTTAAAATCATGTTCCTAAATTATCTAGAAACAAACTGAGAAGAAATTAAACATAACCTACTTACTAATTTAATGAAGGGAAAAAAAGTTATTTAAGCCAAGAAAGTTCACAAAACATGTCATGAAACTCTATTTATATATTTAGAGTTCGGACTTCGGACACGTGTTGCTCATCGGCAGGTTGCCCCTAAATGCGAAGCATCTGCTGTTTCCCTGTAAAAGCCTCCTCCCTTTGTTCTTTTTCTACTTTTCGACTAAATTACTATCTTCGAGCTTTCCCACCATCATCAAACCTTCTTCAAACCTTCATATCTTCATCCTTGTTCTTCAATTTCCATAGTAATTTCCAGATTTTTGCCCAGATTTTCTTTAAATCTTCATACTCTGTTATTTATCTTCAAAACTCATTTTTCCAAATCCTTGCATTCTTTTCTCAAATTTTCAAACACTCCCCTAGATGACAATGGCCAAAACATCAAAAACCGTTCCTCAACAAGTTGCCTCTTCATCTTCTCAATCGGTCGATGGTACTGAAACAGTTGCCCCTGAAGTGGTCTCCCTCGATACGGCTTCCCCCGATGTGGTTGCTAACGAACCGACCCCCGAGCCTCCTTTGAATGCGTTCATTCCCGGGGGCTGCTCAATTGCAGACGACTTTAAAGTCGAGAAGCCTTCGCGCAAACAGGACCGGAGCGAAGGAGTCTCGAGGTACATATATTTTGTGACTGAAGATGTTCTTCCCATAGTTTGTAAGAACTATAATTGGGAAGGAAATGATGTAGTAGTCCCCGGGACCGAGAGAATCGTTACTACCCACGTGGAGGGGTACTTATGTTTTGACATTTATCCCTTCACACTGGGCCTGGTAGACCCGATAGTTCTAGACTTTTGCAAGAGATACGAGGTGTGCCTCGGTCAAATCCATCCATCGTTATGAAGGATCGTGATCCTTCTTTGCTACTTTGTGAACAAGACTGAGTCTCTTCGGTTCACGATCGACCACCTGCTCCGATTATACAGTCTCTGAATGTTCCGAGGGGGACTGATCAAGCTTACTCACCAGGCCAGCAAGGCTCCCTTTTTTAGTATCGACGAAGACCGAGACTAGGGCTGGCAAGGACGCTTTGTCCGAGTGAAAACCAAGGATTTGATCCCCCCCCCCCGAATACATGCCATTCCCCGGGAAGTGAAATGCGTCTCGTAAGTGCAATCTCTCTTTAAACATCAAAATTCTTTTTCTTCAATTTCTATCTTCTCATGCATGTTTGTGGTTGTGCAGCTGTCGCCCATGTTCCGAATGTTGTTCCCCAGTTAAAGGAATGGATCGAGGGCATCTGTACTCAGATATTGTACTTTGAGCATACATGGCGCGGACTCTCGAAGGGCCGATTGGAGGCTCGTTCTCATGGTAAGGCCTCTTTGTGTGTAGCCAATACTACTTTTCTACCATTTATTATACTAAATCCCCTTTCCTTTTGTTATTATAGGTTTGCCTAAGACCACCGAACTTAGTCTTTCGAAAGGGGATGAGGATGTGCCCCCGTCCGTTGATCCCTCCGTTTCTGCCACAGAGGGAAAAAAGAAGAGGAAGAGAAAACCCTCGGGCTCCCTGGGCTCCGAGGTGAATATGACAACTAAAAGGGTGCTCCGCAAGCCCAGAAGGGGCTCCAATTCCCGGGTGCCAGATTCAGACTCTCTCCTCCGGCTTAGGGACGAGCAGGAGGATGAATCTATTTTTGTTACCCACAGGAC